>PVLD010009401.1:0-77234 GCA_004027595.1 Dinomys branickii
TTTTTTTTTTTTTTTTTTTTTTTTCTGTTGTTGAGAGAATCAACAGTCTGACTAAATTTGCATGTCTGTATATGGGTCCATACAGCTACAATTCGAAGATATCAATGGATAAAGCAACAACTACTGTTGAGACCATATCACCTTGTCTATAGATTAGTTGTGATTGTACTATTTTCTATGATAATGGGTGTCTGTTTGTCAATATGTTTTTGTACTTTTATGTTTCTAAAATAAAAAAAAAAAGAAAGTATATGTATCAGAGTGAATGAAGGTGAAGATAGCATTTTAGATCAAAAGATAGGAATGCAACTAGTGACCAGGAAAATAATGATACCTTTAAAACCATAGGAGACCATGAAAAATAAATCTAACAGCTGCAGGATGAAGTAAATATGAACAACATACAACTAATTTGAATCAGTGAGAAAGCTGGACAGTGCAAAAATCATTGAAAACCTCTTCACAGAAATAATGGTAAACTACCCAAACATGCATAAAGTATTTGAAATACAAACAAATGAAGCATGTAGAGTCCTAAATAGCCATGAACAAAACAAGTCTACACCAAGGCACATTATAATCAAGATTGCAGAAATTCACCATAAGAACAAAATATTAAGAGAAGCTAGAGAAAAGAAAAATATCACCAATAAAGGTCAGTCCATCAGAATTACAACAGACTTCTTAACAGAATTGTATTTCAAGCCCTAAAAGAAAATAATCTTCCAACCAAGACTGATTTATCCTGAAAAACTTATCTTTCAAAATTGATGGAGAAATAAGATACTACCATGACAAAGAAAAGCTGAAGAAATTTATAACCACCAAACCAGCTCTACAGAATGCTCTAAAGTACATATTACAAAGAGATATCAATGACTACAACTGCATTAACACCAACAGAAAAAAAGTTGCCAGGCAGGGCAGAAAAACAGAAGAGAAAGACAGGGAATAAACAATAGGAAAGTAACATGAAGTCAGTACATATAGGTTATAACCACCAGTGTAAATGGCCTCAACTCATCAATCAAAACAAACAAACTGACAAAATAGATCACAAAAAAAGATCCAATAATATGCTGTATTCAAGAAGCATATTTAATAAAAAAAAATCACAGACAAAGTCAGAGGATGGAAAACAATTTTCTATGCCACAGGTACCCAGAAAAAAGGAGAGGTAACTATTCTATTTGCAGACAATGCAAACTTTAATCCAAAATTGATCAAGAGAGACAAAGAAGGTCACTACATACTTGTTCATGGAAAACTCAAGAAGTAATAATCATAAATATTTATGCACCAAACAGGTTTACCCAACTACATAAAACAAATATTAACGACATGAAAACTAAATAAGCACTAACACAATTTTTGTGGGGAACCTTAATACCCCATTTTCCCAAATAGATCTACTAGACAAAAATCAACAAAGAAATATTAAAATTAAAACCAGTTTGTGAACAAATGGACTTCATAGATGTCTGTAGAATTCTGTTTCCCAAAACATCAGAATATACATTATACTCAGCTTCACATGGGATATTCTCCAAATAGATGATATATTAGCTGACAAAACATGTTTAAATAAATGTAAAGGAGTTGAAATCATCCCATGCATACTATCTGACTATAGCACATTGAAACTAGAAATCAACAACAGAGGAAATCACAAAAACTAAATCAATACATGAAAATTAAACAACATCCTTCTGAACAATAAATGAGTGAGAGAGGAAATTAAAGACAAAATTAAATAATATGTACAATTAAACAGTAATGCCCATGCAACATACCAAAACTCATGGGACACAGTGAGAATAGTCCTAAAGGGAAATTTATTGTAATGAACCTACACATGAGGAAAACAGAAAGAGCTCAAATAAACAACTTAATGTTACACCTCAAACTTCTAGAAGAAGAACAAATCAAAGCCAAAGTTCATATTGGTGCAGAAGTTATAAAAATAAGAGCAGAAATTAATGCACTAAAGACTGAGAAAATAATACAAAGAATCAACAAATGAAAAAGTTAGTTCTTTGAAAGAATAAACAAAATGGATAACCGTTAGCCAACCTCATCAAAAAGAGGAAAGAAAAAACACAAATTCAAGCAATTAGAAATGAAAAGGGGAAAATCACAACAGATGTCACAGAAATCCAGGACATTACCAATACGTACTATGAGAACCTATATTCTAATAAGATGAAAAACAAGAAATGGACAGATCCTTAGAATCAAATTGCTGAAACTAAAATCAAGACTATATAATAATTCTAAATAACCAAATATCAGTCAATGAAATAGAAAATGTAGTTTTAAATTTTATTGAAAAAGAAATGCCCAAGTCCTGATGGACTCACTGTTGAGTTCCACAAGAAATTTAGAGAAAAAGTAATGCCACTAATTCTGACATTCTTTAAAGAAATTAAAAGGGAAATATTCCTTCCAAAAGCATTCCTGGAAGCAAATATTTAACCTGATACAAACACCATAGAAGAAACCAACAGAAAAGAAAATTATAGGCCAAACTCCCTAAAGAACACAGATGCAAAAATCCTCAGTAAGATACTGGCATACAGAATGCAGCAAATCATGAAGATTATACAATGTGATCAAGTACAATTTATCCTGGGAATGCAGGGATGCTTCAACATATGCAAATCAATAAATGTAATACACTATATCAATAGAGTCAAAGACAAGTCATATGATCATTGCAACAGATGCAGAAAGAGCACTTGATAATGCTCAACACTAATTTATGATAAAAACCCTACAGAAAATTGGAGCAGAAGGTCTTTATCTCAATGTGATTAACTGTTGGTTCTCAGTCAAGAGCCAACATCATACTAAATGGCTATTGACTTAAAGCTTTCACTCTAAAAAGAGGAAAAAGGAAGCATGTCCAGTATCACCACTCCTACTCAGTGTAATTTTAGAAACATTAGCGAGAGCAATTAGGCAAAAGAAAAAAAAATTTAAAGGAATAAAGTTAGGAAAGGAAGAAGTTAAATTATCATTATTTGCAGATGACATGATTCTCCACATAAAAGACCCCAAAACCTCCACCAAAACTTACAGATTTAATATTCAAATTCAGTAGCATAGCTTCATACAAAGACAACACGCAAAAAATCAATAGCATTCCTGTATAAAAGCAACAAACCCACACAGAAAAAAAATTAGGGAAAGTGCACACTTCACAATAGCATCTAAAAAAATGAAATACTTAGGAATCAATCTAACAAAGGATATAAAAGATCTTTTCAGTGAAAATTACAGCATTTGAAAAAAGGAGACTGAAGAGGATATCAGGAAATAGACAGATACCCTTTGAACTTGGACAGGAAGAACTAACATAATGAAAAGATTCATACATCGAAAACTGCTATACAGATTTAATGCAATCCCATTCAAAATACCATTAGCATACTGCACAGATCTAGAGAAAAGATATCTAAAATTCATTTAGCACCAGAAAACACCTAGAATAACTAAAACAATCTTGACTTCTCAAAAATTCAGTGGTTTACACTGCACTTTCATCTATACACTCACAGCTTCCCACATTGCCCTCTCGGGAAATCTGGGTGAAAGCCTTCCTGACCCCACAACTCTGGCATGTGGCATGTACCTAAAGCCAGCAGCATGTGGATGATGCCAAGTTCTGCTTTCATCTGAAGTAGTAGCCAGGCTTCCTTCTCTCTTGGCTGTAGGGGCAGCACCTATGAACGAAATCCTGAGGAATAACTTTCCTAAGAACAACTTCTCTAGGTCACTGCAATTGTGAAATATTATGCTCTGGGGTGCTTTTCAAACCAAAACATTTACTTTTGCAATTTTGAGGCTGTGAAGAGTAAAGTCCTTTTGGTTCTTGTGATATTCTCTGTCCATGTTTCTATAGTCCTCTCCTGAAATATTTGGCATTTTCCTGCTAGTCTTTTCAGTGTCCAATTTTGCTATTTCATCTCGGCAGGTCACAACTTCACTGGAGCTTCCTTTCTTGCCAAGCTCAAAGCATTTAAAATCATTTTCTGGGTTCTTTGCTCTTGAATCTCAACATAAATTAGTCCACTGCCCTTAATCTCAATCTCAGGAAAAATCCCTGGACATGAGCATAGTGTAGATAAACTTTCTGCTAGCACAATATGTATCATTTGGATTCCAACAGTCAATGCTGTCAATTATCCCAGCAGAAATATCCTGAGCCTGGCTTTACTGGCAACACTTCTACAAGCATTCTGGTCTTCTGAGTTCTGACTAGAATTCCCATTAAGTATAGCTTCAGGGCTGCTAGTTCTGCTGGCATCTCATAAACCTTTCCAAACTCTTCCCACAAGGCAGTTCTAAAGGCTCCCATACCACATGGTCAGGTACATTCACAGCAATGATTTCACTTCTCTGATACCAAATTCTGTCTTAGCTACTTTTCTTATTGCTGAAACAAATACCCAACACCCAAAGTTAAAGGAGAAAAGGTTTATTGTAGCTCACAATTTTATAGATTTCAGTTCATAGTTGGCTGGCTCCAAGGCATGGAAGAGGGGCATTGCAGGGGAGAAATAGTTCATGGTAGGCAGAGGGCAGCAAAGCAAAAGGTAACAAGAAGTGAAGTAGTAAAGCAAGAAGCAACAATGACATTAAACAATACTCTTTCTGTTAAAGTGAGGAGCACTCACACCCAGGGTGAGCCAGCCTTAATCCTAGCATCACACCATGAATCAATCCCAGCATCAAATCCTTGATTCCAGAGTCACACACATGAGATCCAGCCATCTCTGAAAACCCCAACCTATGACAGCATGAGTCTTTCAGGAGAAGTCTGCATAGAAACCCAAACAAAACTCATAAGAGAACTTCCAGAACTACTTTCAAAAGTGGCAAGTATGATGGGATAAGTGTATTCAGTGCAAAGAGAAATGTCAAGGGGATTAAAGGTAAGGTGTATTTTCTCATAATAGTTTTTTAAAAAATTATATGTTCACGGTATCTTTTGATTATATTTAGTATGTCCAAAACAAATGAAACCAGCTTACAGAAGTTGTACTTGTATGGCCCTATTTGCTGTGACACTATTCATAATAGCTAACATATGGAATCATTCTGTGTGCCTGTTGATGGAAGGGTGGATTAATAAAATGTGTTATCTAGATACAATGATGTATTATTTAGCTATTCAGAAGAATGACGCTCTGTCATTTGCAGCAAAATGAATGGAAATGGAGAATATTGTTTTAAGTGATATGAACCAACTCAGAAAAACAAGTATTCCATGTTCTGTCTCATATGCTTAAGCTAAAAAGAAGTTGATGTGAAGTAGTGATTAACAGAGGGTGTGTTTGTGGTGGTGCTAGATAAAGCGTGGTTGGATTTGAGGGATAAACACTTACAGGCATGTGTGGAAATATCTTGGAACTCCTTGATGTATACAATTATTATATGTTAATGAAAAAACAGATTTTTTAAAAATTCGAAACAATTTTGTAAAGTATTTTTAGTAATGACTAAAAATAGTATTAGTAACAATAGTATCTATGGTAGTGGGTAACTCTAACCTGGTGATTACTAAATTATGATAGACTGTACTTTGTGGATATATTGCCCTCAACAAGTAATCTTATGAAGTTGGTTTAACTGCTATTATTCTTGTCAAACAAGTAGTGTGAAGGTAAGAGAAGTTAATTTTCCTAAAATTTCACAGTAAGGAAATGATGAACCCAAAATATGATAGTGGATCTTTATGTTTTCACTATTTTACCAAACTGCTTTTCCTCTTTTTAAAAATGTGAAGTATTGAGGATAGACAATAATTTCATTTTGGGATATCAGTAAATATAAAGACACTTGAATAGAGAACTCCCAGTAGCAAATGCATGGTTACCTTGCAGATATTTTGTGAAATATTTGCCTTTGAAACTAATTCTAGACTTCAACATCTGGTTCAAATTGTACATTTTGCTTTATCTATAAAACTGCAAGATGTTATGTCATTAGCACCGAGCAAACATGTGTTCTTCATTGTAGTTTATTCTCTTCATATTGAAATAGTTATTAAAATAACACGACACAATTTCTCTATGTTCTTTATTTACTTATACTATTTTAGTAGCAAATAAAGTGTTTTATTGTTAGTACAAAGAGCCATATTAAAAGTTAGTGTAATCTTACTCTTTTATTTTGCTTTTCCACATCATTAACTAGGATAAAATATTAAAATGTTATAAACTAGAGTTGATAAATGACTGCCACACTAATAAGATTAAAAATGCCATTCTGTCAAGTACCATTCATTTTTACCTAAAATCAATTGAAAACATTGTTAAAAATATGTTTTTCTCTATTCACGATTTCAGGGTTGTTAGCATTACGAACCACCACATTTTCCTAAAGCAAATTTTCTCATCATAATTTATTTTTTGTTTTCGGGGCTGGGGATATAGCTCAGTGGATTAAGCGCTTGCCTAGCAAGCTCAGGGTCCTGAGTTCGATCCCCAGTACCGCAAAAAAAAAAAAAAAAAAAAAAAAAGATCTATTTTTTGTTTTATTCTGGCCCATATACCTCTCTTTTCCTTTCTCTCTCTCTCTCCTTGAACACAGCTGTCTTTCAAAATGTATCTGTGTCACTTGAGTTTTGGCTGTTTTGTACTCATCCAGGAAAATGGACAGTGTCACTGTGGCTTCAGTTGACTGCCGGTAGCTACAAGGAATTTAGGTCTAAGCTTGACTTCCTGGAACTCCTTTTCAGTAATGAGGTATGTGGTCATGGATAGAAAACTTAATACTTCTGTGCTCCTGTATAAAAAGTTTGGAAAATAGGAATAGCATATATAAGGGGAACATGTGGTTTTAAAATGAATGACATGTCTGAATAGTACTAGTGTTAATCAACATGGGCTGTTTACTTCATTCCTGACTTCTCTCCTATACGGTAATTCAATATTTTTTCATTCTTTCAAGGCAGATAATGTAGTAATTAATCACATAGAGTCAGTAATTTAAAGTCAACAAAAATTTGAGGGAAGATCAGTGAAATGACAATATATTGAGGACTTGAATGATGACGTGTACAGGTTGTTTTTTATGATAATTAAATTATGAAATGGGGAAGATGAATTAGGGAAACACTAATGGTACAGGGAAATCCTTTGAAAGTTCACTTTGTTTGACCTAAAGACTTACTACATTATAGGCCATAAGGAAAATTTAAGCAAGTAATATGGTGCCCAGTGATTGGAATACTGAATGAAATGTTTGGCAGTTTATTAATACACATATAGGAATTGAAGTGATGAATTCATGTTTTGACCTTCTAAAGATGAATTGTATAAAAATGCATATGCATGTATATTGCTCTAAATCCCAAGAAAGAGCAGACAGTATGAAAGTAATAAGTGCATAAATATATATAAGACCATTTGAGAAAAGTTGGTAGGGTAAGTAGAAAATTGAAGAAACAAAAGAATTTTATGCTATAACAACTGTAAAAGATAAGTGGGTGAAGAACTCAACTGAGAAAAGTTTTCAATTAGCAATAATTGCACCTCGGGTAAAGCTCATTGGCTGTGATACTGCCACTGCGCAAAGCTGAAGAGCTCAAGTGAGAAAGAATGTCTAGAAATGTGCAAGAAAAATCTTGAGATTTTGGTTTTATGAGACCAGAGTATCAAACAATCCAAAGATGGATGTCTTTTCTTGTCTGGAGCATGAGGTAGTGTAACAGTATCATATGACATCAAATGAAGACCTCAATTTGAAAGTGTTCCTGAGACTCAACAAACTGGAGGACACTGAAGTTTCTCAATTTTTTGAATTTTACTTATGTATCTTTATAAACATATATATTGTACTGGTATTTCCTTGTGATACAAAATAATTACAATCATCTTAGTGAATTGATGTATGTACCTATTGCACCTTAAGGGGTTGGGAATACAGCTCAGCAGCCAGCACCTGTCTGGCAAGCACAAAGTTGTAAGTTGAACTCCCTGTACTAAAAAAAGTAAAAATAAAAAGGTGACATGAAGTTTTGGAAATTTAAATCCTGCACCTATTGCACCTCAATGATTTTCACTTCCCCTTCCCCTCTACGTCTTACCCTTTGTCAGATTCTGTCCCTATTGCTGCAAAGCCTACCTTCTAATTTTCCGTTAATTGTCTGAACTAGAAGCCAGACCTTTGAGAATAATTGGTATACGGATGTTCAACTGAAAAAGAAAAATACTATCTGGGACTCCTTCTATGAAGAAGAAAGTGATGTTGTTGTAATAAGTTACAAGGGTATAAAGATCAAGTTAAAATTGATTTTATGTTTTTTTCCATGATGATGGATATGTGAGGTTTAATTCCTTACAGGAAAGAAACAAGAGTAGAAAAGTTTGAACCATATGTGAGATAGTGAATGATCCATGAAGCAAGATCCATGATAATGGAAGAGATAGAAAAATATGCACCTTAAAGGTAAAATATTAGATTTGGTAACAAAGTGTCACATACCTGCAAATTACAGAACAAAGAAGATACAGATCAGCATACATTTAGTGAAGTATTACTTTCCAAAATGCTTGGGACCAGAAGTATTTGGATTTTGAGTTTTCCAGAGTCTGAAATATTAACTTATACAGTATATAGAGTAAAATCTTGATTTGTGAGCATATTTTTCTGAAATATATTTTTAATCCAAAGAACTTGTATATCAAAGTGAACTCCCCCATAATAAATAGTGAAACTTGGTAGCATTTCAAGTCAAGGATTGTGATGCTCCTGCCTTGACTTTGTCACCAAGGATTGTTTTCACTATTCTAGGTCTCTTCTGGTTCCAAATGCATTTTCATAATATATTTTGCAGTTTTGTGGGGTATGCTAATGGAATGTTGACTGAAATTGCATTAAATATGTATAACAATTTTGGAAGTATGCCCATTTTCACTATATTGCTTTTTCCTACCCATGAGCAAGGGATAGCATTACATTTTCTGATGTCCTCTTCAATGCTCTTTTGCACAGTATTGTAATTTTCAAAGTACATACATTTTACTTTTTTGGTTAGGATGATTCCTATGTTTTTCGTTTTTTTCAATGCTATCGTGAAAAGTAATGTTTCCCTAATTTCTCTGTCAGTGCATTTGTTGTTAGTGTACAGGGATACTATTGATTTTTGAGTGTTAACTTTCTATCCAACTATGCTACTGAATTTGGATATTAAATCTACAAGGCTTTTGGTGTAGTTTTTGGAGTCTTCTATGTAGAGTATCATATCATCTGCAAATAATGATAATTTAACTTCTTCCTTTCCTATCCTTATTCCTTTTATTTTTTTTTTCTTGTCTTATTGCTCTGGCTAATGCTTCCAGAGGTATATTGGACAGGAGTGGCAATAGTGGATATCCTGTCTTTTTCCTGATTTTCGAGGGAAAGCTTTGATACTACAGCCATTTAGTATGATGTTGGCTCTTGATTTGTCATGATACCTTCTGTTCCAATTATCTATAGAGTTTTTATCATGAATGTGTATTGGACTTTATCAAATGCTTTCTCTGAACATATTGAGATGATTGCATGTCTTTTTCCTTTAACTCTATCAATATGATGTATTACATTTATTGATTTGTGTATGTTGAACCATCATCCCTGAATCCCTGAGATAAATCTTATTGATCATAATGAATAATCTCTTTGATGTTTTGCTATATTTTGTTTGCCAGTATCTCACTGAGGATTTTTGCATCTATATTCTTTAGGATGATTGGCCTGTAGTTCTGCGTTTTGGTTGGGTCCATCTCTGGTTTTGGTATAAGGGTAATACTTGCTTCCAGCAACGACTTTCCTTTCAATTTCATCAAAGAGTTTCATTAGTGGCATTAGATCTCTTAATTTCTTGTAGAACACAGGTGGGAACCAATCAGGACTTGGGTTTTCATTTGGTGATAAATTTTTAGTTACATTTTCAATTTTATTGGCTGTATTGAATTATTTAGAATTTTTATATCTTCTTGATTCAGTTTTACCAATTCGTATGTATCCAGGAATCTTTCAATTTCTTGCTATTACAATTTAAAAAGGCAGCATAATACCAGCAAAAACACAAACCTGAGGATCAGTGAAACAGATCAGATGCAGGAACCACTGCTAATACCCTCTGTTACCTTATTTCTGTCAAAGAGAGTAAGCTCATTCACTGGAAGAAAGATAGCCTCTTCAATACATGGTGCTGGAAAAGCTGGCTTGCCAAATGTCAAAAACTAAATCTAGACCCATGTCTCTCACCAAGCACTAAACTCATATTGAAAAGCATCAAAGATCTAAATATTTAAAAAGAAACACTCAATCTGCTGGAAGAGAGAATAGGTAGAACTCTTGAAGACACAGGTGTTATGGTTGATACATTCTATCAACTTGGTGAGTCTAGAGGTTTGGCTGAGTGTGTCAGCAGAAAGCCAGAGTGCTTACTTTGTTTATGTCCTGAGCTTGTGGAAGAGGAGGGAATGGAGATTATGTGAGTGCTATACGTCCCATGGGTGGGGTTAAGTTGTTTATAATGTAGGGAAAGGAAAGAGGCTGCTTGCAGCCATTCCTCCCTTTTGCTGGTTGTTTTTGCTGTGCTCTGCTGCCATGAACATTCGCCCTCTGCCATGTGCCACTCTGCCTCTAAGCACCCAAGTATGGAGTGAAACCTCCACAAACTATAAGCTAAATATACCTTTCCTTTCTTCATTTTGAGGGTTGGGTATTTTGTCTCAGCAACGAGAAAAAAGTAACCAAGACGATGGGTGTAAGCAAAGATTTCATTAAAAAAAATTTTTGATTGCTTGAGAGATACTGCAAAGAAACGACAGAGGGGATCTCATCTCATTAATACGTCACTAACAGAGTGAGAAAACAATCTACAGAGTGGGAAAAAGTTTTAGCCCGTTGTCCCCAAAGAAAGTCTAATATATAGAACATAAAAAGAATTGAAAAAAATCAGACGCTTCAAATTGAAGACCCAATCCAAAAATGGGCATCTGAGATGAATACACTCTTGTCAGAGGAAGAAATACAAATGACAAAAAAACAGGAAAAAATGCTCAACATCACTGACCATACTTGACAGATTCAAATTAAGACAATGCTGAGATTCCACTTTAGAAAAATGGTTATTATCAAGAAATCAACCAAAAAAACAAAAACAAAAACAAAAAAAACGCTGGATGTGATGTAGGGAAGGGAACCATTTTACACTGTTGGTCGCAGTGTAGACTGGTGCAACCATTATGGAAGTCAGTGTAGGGATTCCTCAAAAAACTAGGTTTAGAGGTGCCATTTGACACAGCAATTCCCCTTTAAGGTATCTTTCCACAAGAGTTAAAAATGTTATACCACAATATATGTGGGCCCATATTTATAGAAGGACAATTTCCAATAGCTAAATTTTGGAGACAACTCAAATGTCCATCAACTGAAAAATGATAAAATGTGAGTTTTTTATACAGTGGAGTACTTCTTAGCCATTAAGAAGGATATACTTGAGACATTCGTAGGTAACTAGATGTACCTTGAGACCATACTCATACATAAGTAAAATAAATCAGACGTATGTTTAAATATCACATTATTTCTCAGTCATGAGACATTGAAAAGGAGAATAAGTACTAAAATTTATAATAAGTACTGGGAAATAGGAAGAAAATATTCAAATAGGTGGGCAAGAAGGGATGGGGAGGGGTAAGGAAGGAAGGAAGGGAAAAGAACAAAGAACAGAAGGCAGAAAATGGAAACAAAGCTTTTGTAAATAAGGAGGGAAAAAGGGGTTGAAGGGAGGGGAGTGAGTTGAGGAAAGAAGTAAAATGAAAATATACAATGTACAGGTACAAACTCCCTCTGACAGGGGAATGTGCTTACTGTGCATGTCTAAAATATACCACAAAATTAATCAACATGAAAAAATAAACAGAAATGATGGAACTCTGATGTTTCATTTACAATCCTAAAATATTCCTATAAAATGAGAATACTGTAATATAATACAAAATAATGAAGAAAATACAACAAAATAAAAGTGTAAAAAAGCAAATTAAGCTGCACTTACCTTTGAAAACCCCATGAGTGGGGTAAGGGGAAGAAGAGAGGAGCGTTATTGCATAGGACAATGTCCATGTATTACTCACACTGCAAGACATTCCTTGTTTGTCAAGTTAACATTTATTAAAATGTTTTCTACCTTATGGAGCACTTATAGAACAATTTATTCCCAATCCCTGGTTTTATTTTAAGTATATATATATATATATGTGTACATTTACTATCTCTGTCTCTGTGTCCACACACAGACAGACAGACAGAACTCTTGGGTGGGACCCAAGCCTAAACATGAAACTCACTTCTTTTTCAGATAAAACTTACACACATAGCTTGAAGATAATTTTATACAATATTTTTGAAGCATTTCAGACTTGAGATTTTTGTATTAAAGGTGTTTAATCTGTACAGATTATCGTGTACAGTGAATCAAGGAAAATGAGAAGCGAAAAATCTCTCTTGATACTTCACTCCTCCTAAACTTTACTGTTCTTCTCCTTCATAATTTTGTTATTCTTCTCTCCCTTTTCTTCCTCCTTTTCTTTCTTCTCCTACTTCTTCCTTTATTTTTCAAAGAATCTAAAATCGTTGGCATACGAACACAAATCACCCCTCCCTAGTGACACAAAATTATCTTTGCATTTTGTATTTCTAAACTGAAGAGTAAAATAATTACATATTGTTTTTAATATTTATTAAAGAAAATATGTGATAATGAGTCAAAAACTGAGATCTGGAAGCTTTTGGCAGAAAGAAATATGAAGCATTCATTTCCTTGGGGATGTAGCACATTCTTCAATTATGTAAAAGAATCAAAGCCCCAAAATTATTGCCTCCATCTGGCCAGAGCAGGACTTATTATTCTGGCCTCTTTACCTAGAATCTGCATCCTTAGGCAGACGCCTGTAGCACACAGTATAGTCATTCTTTCTGTCTAGAGTTTACTTTGAATATTTAATGTCTTAGTAAAAACTTGCAACTTTGTCTTGATAATTAAGTATTTCTCTCTTTTTTTCAAACTTTGCTGTATTGGGATTTAATCTGAAAGTGAAATGACCTGGCATGTTTTCATTTTAGTTTGAATAGGGAAAAACAAAGGAAACCCTATGCTGAATTTGTTCTTGTAATTTTAAGTTATTTATTTACTGTCCATGTGGTTAGCAGAGAGCAAAATTTGTACTGACACAATAGTTATAAGATATTTGAGTATCAAGGCAAAAATAAAGTAACCAGTCTCTTTAAGGCTTGTGTAATACCTTTTTTGAAATTTTGTTTTATTGGAATAAGCTTCCAGCTAAATCTCTTTAGTTAGCTTCGCTAAATTTAATTGTGAATTGCAAAGAATTGCAGTGATATTGTTCATATTTGCAGTCCGTATCTCCACCCTTTGTCAACTCCTTCTGAACGTGGTCACACCCACAGCCTGAACAAGTTGAGGAAGAGCGGAAATGGAGGCTGAGCATCTTTCTGTGTTTTCCAGCGCATCACCTCCGGAAGGACGAAATGATCAACGACCCGAGTCATCAATTATTTGCTTATTTTTGCTATTGGACAAAATTCAAATATTTCTTCATGTATCTTTTTCCAAAAGAAAAAAATAATTACTTGAAACAAATTGAAAAAGTTATTTTCAGAACACTGCGTTGAATCAATGTTCCTTTTAACCATTTTCTAGTGGAATTTTCCGTTATAGTTAACTAAAAATATGCACGTACATAATGAACATTGTCAATTCTCTTGTAGGTGAAGTTCCCCAAGTGCTTACATCTTCTGGCTAGGTACACCCACGTGGACTCCTAAGAAAGAAGTGAGCGCTGAGAGACAGGAGTGTGTATACAGATGTTGGATCTTTTTGGAGTCATGGTGACATCAGTTCAAAGGATAAATGCTTTGTGTTCAGCTCTAGTGGAAAATTGAGAATCTGTTTCCTCACGACATATACTCCTATTACTATGATGTGTGGTGTTGGGGCTTCCATTAGAAAAGACTTAAATAAAATTTTTCCTAACATACGTGGTTAGAATTTGGAAATTTTCCAGCTTTCTAGGACTCGCTAATAAATTTCCACTTAAACTAGCTAGAAGGAGATAAGCAGAGTCCAACGCTTCATAATCCAAGAGAAGATTTCTTGGATTGAAAAGTATACTTGGATTAGGAAATGTCCCCCACACAGGTAGTTTGGGGATGTGGCGGGAGGGCAGAGGAAAAAGGCCAGCTCCTAAAAGAGGAAGAATGGGGAGGATGTTCTGAAGGGAAGCAATGAAGAGTGTACAGTATAGAATAGCCACAGAAATATCCAGGAAACTCTCCCAATACTTAACAGTAAAAAGTTGCCCTTGATAAAAGTTTGGCTTCACTTCAAAGCACATGCTATTAGACCTTACTGCACTCCGCATAGGTACCCGCTGAATCTCTGTATTCTCAACCCCATGTGTGGTTTCAGATGCCTGGGCACTTTACACCGCACTCTGTCCTCCCTCAGTGAACCATGAATCTCTAAGGATCTTTACCTTGGTTTAATCTGGGAGAGTATCTCCCTTATGTTTTATACATCTGATATTAATACTCTCAGGACAAGTAGTTTGGAGAGGAATCTGTAGATTCAAGCCTTATCATGCTGCAGTTTTTCATAGGAGAAGTACATTGTATCACTATTTGCTCAGTCTTACCCCAGTGCTATGTTGTCTGTTTGGAAAAGGTCCCCACCGCCTTTTCTTTCAGCTATTTTAAAATTTTCGCAGAATATTCATCCATCATTTAAAAGAAAGCTTTGTGTTCCTCTCTGTTATCATGTTTGTTTTTGTGATAATGTCTTTGGTTATGTCTCGTACTGTGAGTAACTACAGAGAGTGGTACATAGTATAGCAACTACTCTTATTCCCTTATCATCCTGTCATGAAATCCTGTTCTACTTTTCCATAAAACAAAAGAAAGAATAAACCAAAGAAAAATACCATTCGTTCCAATAAGACTTTCAGGATGATTCCCATAGAGGATATCGGGTTGATGAAGTTGTCATGTAGCATAATTCCTGCTTTTTAAAAATATTTGACCATAAATTCTACTCTAAAAACTTTCTTTGCTGCTTCACTTTTTTAAAATGTACCATCTCACTAAGTAGATTATAAATTCCTCAAGTGTAAGAACAAATAATATTTTGACTTCTTAAATATAACAGACTCACAAAAAGTGCTGGAACATAATAACAACAAAAAATGGCTACTTCTCATAATGACTGCAAACAAATAAACAATGATATGTGTATGTACACTCAGGTAATTCAGATATTTTGGTTTGTGATTTCTTCCCCAAATCTGAGACCTTGGGGTTCTTTTGAGGCAAGTGTTTCTGACTTGTATAAAGAAAAATGCAGATATTCATATCTGGGTGGGAAAAATGACAACCAGTTGCCTACCCAATATTCAATATTTTCACCAAAAGAAATTTAGCCATTTTCCCCAGACATAGATAAAGATCAGGAAATGAACTGAGATATGAACAGATGTTGTGTGATGATTCCAGGTAATTCTTCAGATGTTTTAAACTTTTTTCACGTCTATGATTTTTTTTTCCCAAACTGATTCTGATTATCTTTTCTGTCGTTGATTTAAATATTTAAATGTGTGTGCTTGAGTATAATCAGGTTTTGTTTGGAGAATGGGGCAAAAACTTTTCAGAAGATAATGAAATAAATTAAATTCTCATATTATCTACTAGATAATAGACTCTTCCCATGGAGGATCTTCTATGTGAAATATCTCCTACAGTGCAGCACAAAGCTTATCACTTTCACATTGCAGAAATGTTTCATTATTACCTTGAAGATTTCAAATAATACAACAGCAACAAAAGCCCTCTATATGTAAAAATTGAGGAACCGAAAAAAATTGTACCAATGACAATGGAAAAACACAAAAAAGAAAAACCCAGCAAGCAGATACAGATGTCTAGTAAATACATTTGAGTAAATGGAGGACCATGTGCTTGAGACATTCTGCCTCCTACTGCAAAGGCTTGCAGGTGACTCCTTGCTTGCAATCTAGTCAGTAATACCTCCATAATATTAATATATAGTAATATTTATTATTTTAATATGTTAACAATATAATAATATAGATGATATAATATTGTATTAATGTTTATTATTTTAATATAATAATATATAATGACATCTACAATGTTATTAATCCATATTATTTATAATTTTATTTATACATTAATGTTGATGTTATTAATATATTATAATTAATATTTCTATCAATATAATAATATTAATATAGAATAATATTTCCATAATATTAATCTATGGAAATATTTGAATAAAATATAGACCAGCACCTTTCCAAAATGGTTGAAAATAATGATTCCCTGAATTTTTTTCAAGGCTGTGGTATGGTTTCCTTGCTTTCCCTTTTTTTTTTTTTAAGTAAATTAGTTCAAACGTACTCTGACAGAGCTACCCAAGTCCTGGCTAGGACCTGTCTTTATGGGGGCATTAGAGAAACATGAACCTTACTGCGAATTGCCATGGAGTCTAGACTGTGTGCTTTTCATGAGAGTCTAACTCTTCCCATCTGTGTATCTTGTCCCTGGAAAATTTACCTTCCATGAAACAGTTACTTGTGCCAAAAAGGTTGGAGAGCTGCTTTAAAAAATCTTTAGCCAGGCTTAAAAAGTGTGCAGTCTCCATTTGAACTACTTGCATTTAGTAGTAAAGGAAATTCCATGCAAAAACGTACACTTTGCTAGCTCAGTGAAACTGAAAATGTCTGAGAAAAAATAATAGAATTTGGCTTTTCCAACCCTGAAATGACCTGATTCCTTTTAAGATGTAAAGGTCAAATTGTAACGGCATAATGCATGCCATCATATTTTGTAAAATACACCGAGAGTACTGAAGTTAGAAAAGCTAATTTGTGCGACTAAAATTGTGACAAGAGCAGAAGTTGGCATAAAAATCAATATTCTCACGTGGCAGGCATTGCGGTGGGAAACAGAAATAATGTGGGTGACTGCAGACCCATTTCATTATAAATTCAAGTACAAGGAGACCTTTGCTTATTAGCTAAGGATAGCTTTTCTAGGAAAAAACAGAAAATTACAAGCTATATTTTAGATAATATTAGTGTTTAATCATTCTGAAAAATAACAATTGGAAATACCTCTCATCTTCATTTTTCCCACGTGCAATCTGACGTGTGCACATCCCCATAAGTAAGTTAGTTCTTTTCTAGCCTGAGAATAATTGTGCCACAACACACATAATGAGAACACAGCCAGCACGTGCTTCACCATGCAGACCCGGTCACAGGTCTGCCCCCACAGGACTAGTTTTATTTTCATACTATCTTTCACTAATGGGGCAACTGAGGCATAGAACAGTCAGCCCACATGCTGTAGGTCACAAGGAGATGATGTAGTAAAGTCAAATTATGATTTTTTAGTTGTTAGAATCAGGATTCAAGACAACTTGTTCTTTAACTCCTGAACTTTTATTTCTAGAGTTCTATCGTCATTAATATTATTGCAGATGTACATGGGCAAAAGGATTTGGGGGGATGTTTATCAAGGAGATATTGCCAGAAAGGTGAAAACATTAAAAACTAGCATCAGTTCCCAGAAAAATATTTCAAGGCCCTCAAGAAATATGGACATATACACAAATGTACGTATGTGCATCTTTCAAAGTTAAGGAAATTTAAGTGTGCGGAAGAGAAACCTCACATATAAACCTACCCTGCTGACTTTCTGCTTTGCACAAATGCAGGTGACTCTGACCTTGCCCGTAGCCACCTTCTTAAGCAGAACAGGTAACTGTCCGTAGGTGTGTCTGTTACATGTTTCCAATAATCTAGAAAAATCCTAGTTTCATATAATTATATTCTAAAGATAAACTTTGTTGTAGATACAACTACATATAATTTCTTTAAAATGTAATGTCTTTATGAGATTTTTAAGAATTTTACATAAATTCAGAAATATTAAGAATATCTTTTAGAGACAGTATGTCTAAAGTTCAATTTTGTTGTCAATAGGGAGCAGTGAAGCTACAGAAATTATTGAGCTTTCCAAACTTCAAATTCAAGGCTGTCTTGGGGAGAAAATCTAATGACATAAGGAGCAATTTAAAGGGGATATGAGTGGAAGGGGAAAAAAAGATGGCCTTGGTGATTTGTTGCCTAATGCATGATAATTTTTAATGACAGCTGCTACTTTTTAAAATAATGTGTGAGGTCAGAAATAAGGGTCAGTATGTTCCTGCATTAGGACATTCACTATAAAGCATGTTACCAAAGATAATTCTATTCTGCATTTGAAAAACTGTCTAGAGACACGTCTTCCTATTCATATGTTTATAAAATTTGTGTCTTGCATGATTTTTCCTAAGGAATATCTATACATAGGGAATATGGAAGTATGATTGCCAAATGTACATGTTCATATATATATATATATATATATATATATATTTGCTTATTTTAACATATATAGTTAAATCTTATTTCTAGTTTGCACATAACTTATACTAATTATACTTTGACAGTTTTATTCTATCATTAGGTGCATTTAGCAAAATAAAAATAATGCTCTTCTTGCTACTGTCGATAAATGCTATTTGTGATGATTTCAGCTTCTGGAAAGTGAAAGAAATGATTATCAGCAAGAATTGCTCTCTGTGTTCTAACATCAGCTTGATCTGCATAATTCCTAACAAGGTCATCATCTAACAGTACATTTGAAGTCTTGATGGATTTAAGAGTCAGGAACAGATGTGATGTGTTAACCACAAACTAACTTGTTTTGTGACTTGCAGTGTAAGGTCATTATTTATGTATCTGTTAATAATTTAATGACAGAACCTTGTATTTTTCACTTGGTGAAATAAAACGCTTTATCTTCCTGTTCCAATGAGGTGGTATTTACTGTGCTGTGCAAGAGCCTTGATGGGCTATGTGATGCACAACCCTAGCCAGGGACATAACTACTCTCATTCATCTGCAAGGATGCAGTCTTCTCTCACTCAGCTTTATTAATAAAAAGCAAATGTTATGAAAAGAGAAAGGCAGGTGCATGAAAGGACTGTGTTTTGTCCTCTCTCTCATGTCTCCTCCACCCCTTTTTCAGAGACTCCATAAAGCAGCAACAGAAGCTGGACTACATGACCAGGTTGTCAGGGCAGAGGCAGACTGCGTGCCTAGAAAGTGTACATTCAAGAGATACTGCTAACAGTGACACCATTTTCCTATCTCCAATTTTGTACAGTTAGATTATGATAAGATCTTTTCTATAATGTCTTTTGTCCCCTCTTCAAAGGTCATAATGTTATTGTTATTTGAAATTCACTTTGGGTTTTGTGCTTAGTAAAATCTCTCTCATTTACTCTTGCTTTCTTTCTCTTTGTGCGCCTCTTTCTCATGTTTTGTGTATCAAGTGTTCAGTTCTAGCAACAAGTACCAGAGAATTTGAGTCTTTGCTGTGCTGATACCTGACCATGTGGCTCTGAAACGTTGGTAACTAGTTTGAGGGCATGTCTGGAAAAGTTTGAAGCAGGCTAGACAAACCTCACTATGTTATAAACTAACCCTGATGGGTTATTCTTGTTGAGATGAGAACACTGAAATGTCCCAAATATTGATAGGAATGTGGCAAGTAAAATCCAGGCTCACGAGATTTCAGATTAGAGTGAGAACTCTATTGGGAACTGCACTGAAATTCGTACATGTTATAATCTGTCAAAAATGTAGAAATATGTCTACATTTTGCACATATCCCAAGGTTTGGTGAGAGGTTGAGTTTAAGAACTTTAGACTAATTGACCTACTGGAGGACATTTTAAGATAGACCAACATTCAGCCTATGGTGGCACTGCTGGTTGCTTTTAGTGAAGATTTATGGTGATAACTCAGAGAAAAAAGAGCAGAAGGTTTTGAAAAACTGAAATTTTTATCTGAAATGACCCAGGTATAAAGTTGGGAACAAATGAAATGGGGTTGCTTAAAAGATTAGTTCCATTAAAAAGAAACCTAGTACTCTCAGTTGGAATGAGAAGAAAAACGCTTGCATGCATCTGTAGAATCAACAAGACTGCACCCGTTACAGACTCAAGGGTGCAAGAGAATCGCCCATTCTTTGGAGCAGGAAGTCTCTGAGATCCCTGGCTGAGCATGGTCACCCAGGGAGTTGGTTATCCAGGACTCATTTTACAATGCTTGGCCATCTACGTACTCATGGGCTGCTAGAGCCATGGATTAAAGAATCCTGACTAGTGCTCCCGCTGAGAGCAGACCCTGATGTAGGTCATGTGATGCTGGATTTGGGGACATGGTGAACATAAGAGTTGCAGGTTATGAAGGTTTCCACCCAGATTTCAAAGTAAGGCATAGCAGATGTGGCAATGTGCGCTTGAGAGATGAATGTGGGAAGCTATAGGAATGAAGCCAAAATTTCATTGGAGATACTAGGAAGTTGGAGATACCAGATGTATAGAACATCTGCCCCAAAAAGCCACAGGCAGTGAGCAGAGCAAGCCGAAGGTAGTGATCTTGTGGGCTTCTTCCACTAAGGCCATACAGGCTGGGCCATCCGACAGCTTGGAATTTAAATCTTATTACCATGTGCCCAGGATGTCAGACATGGTGCTTTAGTATATCACATTTTCCCTGCTAAGTTTTGGGATTGCTTATTATTGTTTTGTATACCCCATTTCTCCCCTTTGTAATGGCAACATTTGCTCTGTGTCATTGTATTTTGGGAATATTTTATTATATATTTTGACATTTACAGGGGTTCACAGTTAAGATTAAGATTAAGTTTGCCTTGAATCTCAGAGACAGCTTTACCTGGGATTTTGAACAATACCAGAATTGCTGTGACTTTGGGGAAGAAAGTAGTACAATTTTGTTTGTACACAGGACAATTCTATTATGTTAGGTAGAATTATATACTTGCTATTGTTTTTATTTGGCAGTAAATTATGATTTAACGAGATGTGTTGGTTTCGAATTGATAAGGGTATATTCAGGCCTTTAATTTGTCCATCTAAATAATTTTTAAGAGGTGTCTAAGGAATTAGTATACTGTTCATCTGGTTGTGTGTGGTCGTGACCTGGAGACCTATATATGGTCCTAAGCCTCCTTCTTTGTGATACTTTCTGTATGTGCTCAGCACTCCATGTGCTCTGAAGTGAGCAGGAACCCACTGGAAGCCCCTTTCACTGTGATGTTTTTGCTTTGGAAATAGCATACCATGGACTGAATCTGCTGAAACTGTGAACCTCATAAACCTTCCTTTAAGTTTTGAGGATCAAATATTTTTCCCAGAATTGGAGACTGACAGGTGCAGATGGTTTTATCCTCCTGTGTCCTTCAGGGAAAATAAATTGATAGGAAAATAATAATTAAGAAATATTTAAATCTTATAAGTGCATTGGGGTTTCATAGCCCCACATTTGAAAATTTTTATCTAGATTATGTTTAAATAGCTCCTTCAATCAGCAGTCAAGAAATCTGGCTTCTCATTTTGCACTAGAGTATTTCTTTTCCTGATCCAGGCTTGAATTGTACATTTTTCTTTCTTTCTTTCTTTCTTTCTTTCTTTCTTTCTTTCTTTCTTTCTTTCTTTCTTTCTTTCTTTCTTTCTTTTTTGATGATAGATTTGGCCTTGAGACTTGCTTCTCAAATGAGCAGCAGTGAAGTGTGAAGTGTGAAGAAGAAAGGGTGCAATTTGCTATTATCTTCTTAGTGATGACCTTGAATATTTCTTTCGACTTGTTTCTTTAAATCACCACAGTGAGTCAACTTCCTAATAAGCTGTAAGAGACAGTGTGTGACACGTGCAGAGAAGTAACCTTGTACAGGATTAAATAACTCGTGTTTGTAGGCAAATGTAACTGCCTGCATGAGTCTCTTCCCCATCCCTGGGACAAAATATCTGACATCCACAACTTACAGGAGGAGAAATTAATTTTGGCTGACAGCTTCTGGAGGGCTTAGTCCATAGCTGGCCAGCTTCAATACAGAAGAGCATGGTTGAAAATGCTTTTTTGCCCATGACAGCCAGAAAGTTGAGAGAAGGAAGAAGTTAAGGATGAACACACATCCTTCTAAATCTTACCCTTCTGGGCATTCCCTTCTGACGAGAGCTGGATGTGGGACTTTTGGAGGATGTTTTAGATCTGAATCACAACTATTCATGACAGACATGAAATAAATGCTCAAAGAATGTATTTTCTCATTCACAATCAAATAACATATTTAATTGTAAAGAGGAAATGATATCAATTCTCGGTCCTAAATTGTTTTTTCCTACATAAGTGAAGATATATTTTTTGAAAATCCATTTTAATAACGTCCAGGAATAAATATCAATATTTCTGTGAATATTGCACTTCAATGATAAAACACCAACAGGAACTTGATGACTAAATTAGATTTATTTGATTTTAAGTCAACTTGTCCCCAGTGTTTTCTAAAGAGAAAAAGATAATGTCTGGAAATCCCTAAGAAAAATTTTTCAAGAGTCTTTACCAATTGCTTCCTTTGTCAACAAGAATCTCCTTTCTCTTTACACACACACAGACACACACGTGCAACTAAGATTAAGTCATAATTGAATCTTCAGTTTAAACACTAATTTTTCAAGTTTAACTTAAATTACTAACCTATCTCAAATTACTTTCTCATTCCCTGCAGTCCCATCATACCTTGCCATGTATATCCTAAAGTGTTTGTGGCATATCATGGTAATCACAGATTATTTTTACCCTTTCTTCCTATTATTTTAGTCCAGTGGACTGATTACTTCTTTGAACAAACTCAATGACTCACTCATTACTGCATTCCCAGTGCCTTACACATATCCAGTAAATAATAAAAGCATCATAGATGTCACTTAATAAAGAAATTTCCCTTCAATCCTTATCTGTTGTCTGTTTTTTCTTTCTTCAAATCATTGTCCTTTTAACAAATATTGCTTAAAACTTCCTATCTGCCAAACACTGAGCAAGAAAATATGGAAATTTTTTTACAAATAAAAAATACCGTGGCATTAATTTTCATATTCTATCAATTCATATTTGCTTTGGTGTATCTGTCGGTAATACTCTTTTCTCAGTGAAAGTGGAGGATGATAGGGTGTAATAATGTTCTAATTAGGACATAGAAGGCATTGTGACACTCTTACTAACACAATGTGATTTTCATTGTAATTCATAGTGGCCAGTAAAGGACTTCCCTTGTCTTTAGATATTTTCTGGGGCTATGTTAATGGGTTAAAGCTTATATACTCCAGTAGCTAGTGTTCAGACCTTAAATGTAGAGGGCTTCTCTCTATGGTTTAAATCACACTTTTGATAGAATTGTTCCCAATTAGTCAGGGACTCTTGAATTCTATTCTTGTGCCTTGTAGTGTTGGCAGCTTTCCAAGATTAGAACAGGTAGTGTTCTCAGTAAGCTGGTGAATGAGATTATCTTCAGAGCTATTGATAAAGTTTATGAAAAATACTGGGCTTTAAAACTGGCCCTCAGGAAAAAGCTCTCAATATGTGACCCCACTTTGTCATATAATCATTGATCACCTACAGAAATGACCTTCCCCTGAGTTAAATGCCCACTTTATAAAACAATCCAAATTTCTTGGCAAAAAAATAGTACGTGAATTTGTATCAGAAGCCTGACTAAAACCACTATATATTAAATGCCTTATTATCTTTCAGTCATCGCTGTCATGGAGAAATTAAATTGTTCTGGGTGATTAACTTGCCTATAATCACATTAAGTTATGGTCAGACACTTGCACTTTCTAAGTGGTTTTTACTGAATAATTTTGTGATTATACCTACTAGCAATGCACATATCTGCATGAGGCTACTAAACTTCACTTAAAATATTCTTTATACCTTTAAATTCTTCACATTCTTAACTGGTGCAACATGTCCGGCTCATATCCTCATACTTCCGGTTCCACTGGCTTCCTCTTCCGGCACTGGCCTACTCCTTCTTCCTCAAAACCGCCTCCCTATTCAATCAGCATTAGCCCATGCCGACTTTGATCAGAATCACTTATGTGCTCTTGTCTTTACTTCTTCACTGCTCACTTTGGGATGCATGTTGTTTTGCAAATATGTTTCTGTGTCTGTAATGCCTGGTGAAGGGACTGGAGTAATATAGGCATTTAATCAGTAAATACACGCTGAAGGAACTTATGCTCAGGCTTTTCCTTGTATACCATTCCACTTTTGCCTTTCCCCCAAACGTCCTATCTGCCTCATTAATGTGCTCCCCAGAAATCCGCAGGAATAGGAATCTTTTGCACAGTGTTTGCTCCTTTGAAAGTGTCCCAGATTAAGTCATTTAACCCTTTCTTCAGGACATGTTGACAGGGGGTAGATTCTGTTCTTTAATACAGTCTCTTACTGAGCTACAGATATGTTCTTTTTCGCTCAAAGATTTCAACACATGGTCTGCACTTTTATCTTTTTTTTTATTTTAAAGAGAAAAAAATATAAAACACAATTTCAAAACAAGATAGTAGGAGGGTAAAAATGCTTGATACATTGCATATTGTTATCTTTAAATTAGTTACTCAGAATACAAGATACCGGCATTTAATTGTTCAAGCAATATTAGCAATTACATTTTCACTCTTTGCCTTGTCTCCTATAAAACCTGTGGCTATGTGATATAGTTCAATCACTTTCCAATTCCTCCACCTCCCTAATGCCAGTAATTTAATTCCTACTAACCACTAAATTCATGAATATTTGAAATTCTCATATTTGAAAAATTCCTACTGTGGATATAACATTGCTGATCTAAATATTATGTTTAGAAATGTTGGGGACACTAGTATCCAAAGAGGACTTGTATGTGTATCTTGCAATCAGACAGGTGACAGTGGAGAAATCTGAATGCAGAGAACTAACAGGTCTTTGCTAATGAGGGCTTCAAAACTGCCTTCACAAACATTTCTCTCTTTTTTTTTTATCAGATTCTTTTTAATTTTAAAGAGAACTTAAAAATCCAAAAAACAAAAACAAATACAAAACGATGAGAAACAATAAAAATGGTACAGAATTTCAAATTAAGATGATAGGAAATTAACAATGGTTGTTGTAGTACATATTGTTATCTTCAAAGTAATTGCTCAGATTACCAGATATAGGTATGCAAAGTTGATCAAACAGCTAAGAGTTAACTGTTCACAACCATTTCTGAATCACTTTCCAACTCAACCTTCACACTCTGTGAGTACAAACTTTTCTCCATAAGGTACTTTTTCGAGGTCACACGTTTATCTATCATCTTTTACTTATAAGATATAGTTTTAGAAATCTGGCTTAAATCAATGGATGACTGAAACAGGTAAACAGATAAACATACCTGCTCTTTTGGCATTTACAGCCTTTGCTGAAATTTCTCCAAAATATTTTTTAATATCTATGAATTACTTAAAAATACAAGAGAACAAATTATAAGATTGTATGGGTCCAAGTATTAATAGGTGTAGAAAGAAATTTAAATTTCAGTTTCTTCTTAAGAAAGGCAGAATTGATTTTCTAAATATAACAGATTTACTTGAAGGCTAAAACATGTTACATATGAATGTTTCAGCATATTTTATTGTCTTGATCCAGATTGTCATTGTTGGACGTGTAAATTTGAGAAATATACACAGTGAAGGTCACTACGAACATATATTTTCAAAAAGATACAAATCATACAGTTTGAAGACAGTGCAATCTAGCTTACAACTTTTCTGAAGCATGGATTTTGTCTTTGGTATGCTAATGACTAATCAAATCACAATCAGTATGCACTTTAAATCACAATGCAAACAGTGATCTTCACATAGTGAAGGTCAACAACTATTAGTATTATTAACATGCTTACTGGTTAAAATTTAACTGCCTTAACCCACTACAGACTTACTAACAAATCTGTCAGCACTGCTTTAGTTTTTTATGCTCACTGGTAAAAATCTGGAAAAGAACAACACACTGTAAATGTGTCAACCTACTTTTGTGTAGTCCTTTGCAGTTCACCTATGCTTTTCCAGATAATAATGATGATAACCCTGCAAATATAAGGCTCATACTATTTTGCTTCTGGACTCAAGATCATCAATACTAATATGTAGAAGCATCTTTCATTTGGATAATCAGGCAACCGAATAAACAAAGACAGAATCAGCTGGTCATTATTGCATGGAACTATTCTTCATTTTTTGCAGCAGCATGGTAAATGAGCTTTTCAATTTGAAAGTGTTAAGAGATTTATTTAGAATACTGAATGGCAGAAGTAGCCTGTTTCTGAAAGAGTTCATTCTTTCTGCTTAAGAAGGTAATATTTTATCTCTGGAAGAGCCATTTACTGCACTGTCTTGCACCTTGAATTGCACCTTGCAATTGAATTGGAGAGAGGAGGGATAATCTTATCAATAGTTCAAGGTAAATTCATGTTTCAGATTTCAGATTAGGTGGTTGCACTGTACAGTACAGGGTGGTTGCTCATGTCTTATGTGAAATTATTCCACATTTCTGTAAAGTAGATTAGATATTTGTTGAATGAGAAAACAGAAATATATTGAAAATTACTCTTCTCTTTTCCTTAAAGAACAAGCTGTCAAACTGTTCTATTCATTTTCACTCAGAAGATTATATTATTCTTATAAAATACAATATAGTACAGTATGGTATTTAATACAAATTTAAACATTACAGAAATATACAGGACAGGAATAGAAGATCTGTCCAACTTTAACCTCTCTGCTCCCAAAACTGTTTTCATACTCGTCATTATATATATATATATATATATATATATATATACACAAAAATACAACAATAAATAAATTCTGTTATCTACATACTATAAAAATTTTTGTTTCTTCCCCTTAGTAATAATTCTTACGTGCTTTCTGTGTGATTGTGTCTTTATAAATCTATATTGATATTTTAAAATTATTTTAATTTTAATAAAAATAGGATATGAATTCTGATAGGTTTTACTCTAAGGTAAATGTTTTGTTTGGTTTACAAAATATGAGCTTGTATCAGTAGTACTATATATGACAAATAATATAAGTACTATTTATTTTTCTTATCGTGTTCTCCTTACCTTATCTTTCCTGACACTAAAAAATAGTTGTATCTAAAAGTTAGTAGATTAATTG
This sequence comes from Dinomys branickii, assembly GCA_004027595.1. Classification (NCBI taxonomy): domain Eukaryota; kingdom Metazoa; phylum Chordata; class Mammalia; order Rodentia; family Dinomyidae; genus Dinomys; species Dinomys branickii. The sequence continues at coordinate 27,227 of PVLD010009401.1, forward strand.
AAAGTTAAGATTATATTTTTCCAAATATATTTTGTGAAGAGGTCATCATAACCTCTTTCAAGTAAATTGGTCAATTCCTGCATATTTAATCAATTAGTAAATCAAAACATATCTAGAGAGAATCAAAAATGGAAAATATTTGAACGACACACTCATGGAACGAGAGAAAGGAAAGAGAAGTAAGGTGTATTTATATGCTGTTATTCTCCAACCACTGTCTTAATATTTTTCTGCCATTTCATAATCTATGATGAAATAATCTATCCCTTACTATGGCAAATGAATAAACAGATAAATAAAACTGAAGTTTGCCAGTTTCTCATGGCAGGGTTGAGATTTGAACCAAAATCTCTGACCCTATGTTATTTTCACTTCATTTCTTCATATTCATGTGAGGCATAAACAATAAATATGTCTGAGTAAAACAGTACATTACTTTTTGTTCGCTTATAAATGGTGTATGGACACAGAGATATAGATATGATACATTGTTTCTTATAATACAGTGAGGGTCTAGTAAATTTAAGAATACATTTTTTCCTGTAAAGAGGAACATAATGCAACTGATTGATTTTTCAATGAAATAGATTAGATAAAGGTGTCAAAGTTACAAATGTCTTAGGGTCCAAATATTAAGTTTTCGTAAAAAGCTAAAAGTGGAAATGTAATCTTTTAAATAAGTCTAGGTTGCTACTAGCATTGTGGATAATGTTAACAGGAACATTAATAAAACATTTTTTCAGAGCAAAACAGTCAAGGAGGATTTGCCAGGAATTAGAGCAACATGATGAAGCATAACACAGAGGAAAATTATTTGAGTTTATTTATTCCAAATAATTTAGGGTGGTTAAAAAGACTCCTGTTAGGTTCTGATAAATTTTAAATCATATTTTCAGCTCCTGCTTATTCAATATTAACTCTACTTTATGTAAGTACATCTATTCTTGCAATCAAAACCTATTTTTTGTACATACTATTGGCAGTTGAAATGGCTGCAAACATTGAGAAAAAGAACCCTTCTGTGAAACATAGTATGTATGCATTTCATTTTAAGGAATCTTATAGTGGTTTGCTCTTGTGCGTAAACTCCTCCGTGACAGTAAATTGCACAGAATATTAAATGAAATACACTATCCCAGATACCAGAAACCCAAGTAAAGTTTTCTATTCATGTGTGCATTTGTTGCAAAGATGTGGACAACTTATTCCCAAGAAAGTATTTATTTACTGCAACATCAGGATTTTTCTTGTACATTCGGCACATTTGTTAGAGTAATATAGTATATTTAAAGGACATTTACTCAAGCAATCACATGACAGAAGAAAGTGTCCGTTAAGCAAAAAGTAATTAATGTCATTAACCCAAGAGTCACATGGATCTGCTTATGACTAAACAGGGTAACCTTCAGCTATGTTTCCTTCCAGTTTTTGAGACCTGCTAGCATACACCAAAAGCAATAGAGTCCATGCTTGCTTGATCATTGAGTCTTAGTCTTGCCCCACGGACAGTACACACATTACCTACCTTGTACACCTTCTACAAACGGGTTTATCCTAGTCACCTGTGAATATGTTGGGTATGTTGGCAAACCCACTACCTAAAAAATTCATTTTGAACTCCACAGGAACTCTTTATACCTGCAAAATTCTCTGAATCCTGGACAGCCTTAGAGTATGACAGAGATAAGAGGACATTCCAGCATGAACCAATCTTGGAATGAGCTAGAATCGTGTACTAATTTGTTGCAGAAACTAACTGAGGAACACAGGATACTCTTTGCATGTAAAGAAACTCATTTGCACTGTTTTTTTTTGCTATTTGTACATTTTCTCTAGAAAATATGCCAACCATAAGACTTGCACAATTTTATTTAGTTTTTTTATTTTAAAGAGAATAAAAAATTTAAAGAACATTGAAAACAATACACAAGAGAGTTAAGATAACTATACTACTAGTTTCTGTTGGTTTATTGAGAGGAACAGTTAATGCTTAATTTTATTTCAATTTTTCATGCCTAAATCTGGTAATATGAATAACTACTTTAAAGGTAGCATTTATTTTGTTATTGTGAAATCATGAACAAAATAAGAGCAGGACACTGTGCATCAGAAGACTTGCATTCTGCCTCAGAGCAGTTGCAAAACCTTGAATAAATCCTTGTTCTCTGGAAATGCGGTTGATCACCATTGTGGCAATCAACAAGCCCATGTATAGAAAGGATCTAGCATATGTTTGATTTCCTTGAGTAGATACTGAATTTTAAAATGTTATATAAAGTTTCCAATAAACTGATTCCATATATATTGCAGTAGAGGAGGCTACTGTGATATTTGATGATATATAACTGAAGTATATGTTGAGAACATTTCTAATAAAAATTTATCCTTGGCCAAAATACAAAAACCTTTGAACTCTTTTTTAGGAACTCTTTTTTTTAGGCCGAAGCATTGTGAAATAAGTTACTTGAAATTATGATATAAACTGTATATCACATGAATTAAATATTCAAATGCTATTAAATTCATTGATTATAAGGGTAATAATTGGTGTAATATAAGGGTAATAACTGGTTTAATAACTAGTAGATATGTTCTTTGAAAGAAACTCGCCCAGAAGGATTTTGAACACATAAAATACACCAAAATAGTCACTACAAATGGTGTTAAAATTAAGGGAAATGGGTCTGATTTATTTGCAGTTTGGATCTGGCAACAAGTCCTTCCTGAGAATATGCTGTTAAAATACTCATGTATCCATGGGGTTCCATTCAAAAAGCACTTGCCTACACTTATGTTCTAGAATTTTACCTATTCTATCTTCCAGCAGAGATATATTTTAATTTTAATTTAGTGCATGGTGAGAGATACAGATTTCAATTCAATCTTCTGCATATGGATATTCAGTTTCCCAAGGAGCGCTTTTTCAAGAGTCTACCCAGTATGCTTTTGGCTCCTTTGTCAATGATCAGCTAACGGACTGTTCCTGGGTATTCTGCATCCTCTATTCTGTTCCACTGATCCACATTTCTATTTTTTGTGCCACTACCACACTGTTTTTATCACAATAGCTTTGTAATGTAACTAGAACTCCAGGATTGTGATACTTTCTCCTTTGCTCTTGTTGCACAGAAATTCTTGTCATATTCTGGTTCTCTTCTGGTTCATATGAATTTTAGAACTGTTTTCTCTAGTTCTGTGAATAACATTATCGATGTTATTATTGAGATTGCTTTAAATCTATATAGCAGTTTTAGAATTTGAACATTTTGACAATATTGTTTCTTCCTATTTAGGGACAGTAATGCCTTGCTTTGGAGAAAATCTGACAGTCAACTGATAGCTCTTTCAAAACAAGATATATTAAGTTTTTTTGTTACAAACATATGCAATCAACACAGACCTGATGTTTGCTAAAGTTCACACCAATAAGACTTGTTTCACTTATTTCTTTGTTTAAAGTACATTTTGTTTGCTAATTTGAAAATGAAAAAGTAAGTATTATGAATCCCTTAGAACTCAGTTTGTCTCTAAGGACATTTTACTCAATTTCCTCAAGTCATATTTAAAGAAGAGATTGTGATTACCATAAATAGGTCAGAGATAAAATGGATTGAGAAAAAAAATAAAGATTCCTTTTAAAAATAATGCTTGATAATAAAAAATGTAATCTACCATCTATTTTGTTAACTAGCTATCTTTGTACCTAGGTACCTAATTAGTTGTCTTCCAATGTGTGTCTCATTTGTGGAATGGCTATCATAGGAATGCTTCCTTTGTTAAAATGTAGCACTTCAATTTTGATGCTGTACTGCTACCTTGAAATGGCTGATGCCCAATGGCCCATGTGTTTCATGGAGTTTGTGCTTTGATCAGCAATTGTATCCACTAAAATGCATCAATATAAGAGCAAAACAGTTCTTTTTTAATATTTATTTTTTTTTATTTTAAAGTGAAAAAATTAATAAAACAACAATAAAGACCAAAACAAAATAACACAAAAACAGTACATGACCACAAAATTTTTGTCTTAAATGTTGCAAAAGTAGTGCAAAATAATCACATAAAGCTTTTGCCCTATTTCACATAATATTAAAAAGGTACAAATTCATCAATTATCAGAACTATTAAATTAACATGCTATAGAGTTATTTTATTACAGATCTTTTTAGTTTCTTTTTTTTTTTTTTTTTGTACCAGGAGTCAAACTCAGAGCCTTGTGCCTGTTAGGTAAGTGCTTCTGCCTCCTGAGCTATGTCCTTGGACATAATGGGTCTTTTTAAAAGTTTACCCATTTTCCACTACGTTTGTGTAATCTAGAAAACAAACTTGGATCCCAAGTTGCATTTAGTTCTGTACCTCTTTAGTCTCCTCCAAACTGACATACTTTCTCAATCTTTCCTTGTCATTCATGACACTTTGCATAAGTACTGATCGGTTATTTTTCATTATCTCCTTTAATTGCAGCTTCTCTGATCTATATTCCTGATAAGTTAGAGGTTACACACTTTCAGGAGATATACCAGGCAAGTTGCTGTGAAATGCTCTGTGTATCACCTTAGGAGCATCTCATGATGGTAGGTTTCATTATCTGTTAATTAACGTCGATACATTGGTTTTCCTGATGTCTGCTTGATTTCATCATACAACACTGCTGTTGTTCACCCTATAATTGATAAAACAGATACTTCTGAAAAAAACTACCTTGAGTCTATTGGAAATGACCTATTCTTTTCATCAAACATTTGCCTCTGGGTTTAACATGTGTCTCTTCAATAACACCTGTCAGTAGACTTTTACTGTAACGGTCATTACTATCGTGCTTGCCAATAATGACTTCCTATTTTATTTATTCCTTCTACATTAAAACACTGAATTCATCTCAAATGAACAACTGCTCCTTCTTCCCAATTTATTTTTCTATTATATTCATTAATATGAACTCATGGTTACCATGAGATTTTGAAAAATCCTCTCTCATCCTGAATATTTTTCAGGCTCCTTCAGAAACACAGAATTAGATGCACAGATGTTTGTTTATATCAATTAGCTGACATTGTTATGGTGACTAGGAAGTCCCATTTGCAAGTTGGAAATCCAGAAGCACTATGGGTAAAAGATTGATTTCCTGTCTCAACTAATAAGCAGAGTTAGTTTGCCTTCCATTCACCATTTTGCTTCATTCAGTCCTTTGTGGATTGGATATTCCTCTCACACTTGAAAAGGCTGTATTCTTTGTCCACCAATTAAAATGTTAATCTCTACTGGAAATTCTCTCCCCAACATACTCAGAAATAATCTTATAATAATATTTGAACATTGAGTGATCCAGAAAAATTTGCACATAAAATTATCCATCACATCCTAATTGGTAAATGTTTCTTTAATGTTTTATATTTAGATATCTCCCAGGTCCCTTGTTTGCACATAGGTGAGCCTTTCAGAAGGTGATCAAATTATATGTTTAACATTGCTGACTTGCGGTTAGGAGGTACAGTCTAGTTGGAAGAGGCTGGTCATCAGAGGCATAAATGGAAAATTCTGTCTCCATCTCTGGCTACTCCCTTCACACTCTGCTTCCTGCACACCATAAGGTGAGCTGTTTACCTTCACACAGGCCCTTCCACCATGATGCCAAACATGCAAAGACTAAAACCTGAGCCAAAATGAACTTCACCTTCTTTATGTTACAGGTGTCTGGAATTTTGTCTCTGGTATAAGAAAAGTGACTAAAACCCTTTATAAAGGCAATGATGTGATTACAGTAAGGATCTGAAGATAAGGAGATGATCCTAATGATCCTAATGAATTCTAAATGTGAACCCCTGTGTCCTCATAAGGGAGAGGCAGAGGAGATTTTACACACACAGAAGAGAAGGAAATGAAAGATGGAAGGTAGTTAAGTGTGCTTACCCTTATTTGGAATTTCTACTTCCTTGTCTGTCTCCAGAGTGTTAAAAAATATATGTGTATATTCTAGTCCATGCATATCTACAAGTCTATTTCTCTATATTTATCTCTGTTTGTGTATTATAAACCAAGATTCCACACTAATATCTCTGACTTTAACCATTTACCACAGTGAAAAACCTTGCTTTCATACTCTAAAATGGATTCAATTATGTATTCAGTGTTAGCATACATGGTCAGCAATTAGAGAGTAATAAAAACTTATACCTATAAAATTTATTAACACAAGTACAATCCTTTGTACTATTGTTGCTGCTGTCCTTCTTTGCCTTCATCTTTCACTCTTGTAAACACAAAGTGCTGTTTGTTTTTTCAAAATCACTTAAGTTAGGTGTTTTTTCCCTATTTACTTCAGTGTTCAGATACTATTATGATGTTTGCCTATTAGGTGCATTGTTGCTGTTTATAACCTATCCCATGCCTCATTTATTATTTAAGGGAACATGAAAAATTACTACTGTGAAGTTACAGATAAACAAAGATATACATTCAGAAAATTAGTGTTTCTTCCAATGCATCCTCACTACAATATTCTAATTTCCCCGAATTTCCACCCCTTTAATCCCCAACTATTATAGGTAACACTTCTTAAGTTTCTAGTTCATCCTTCATGTATTTATTTTACATAAGAAGAAGATAAATATATAAGCTTCCATTGGGATTGATTGATTGATTGTGTCAACTTCAGAAGTTCAGCAGCTTAACTTAAACTTGGCTCAGCAACTCTACACCCCAGGATGTAGAAGAGCCACCCCAGGGTGAGTCATCACCTGGATGATGTAAAAGGGGAAGGAGGAAGGACAGAGGAACTTCCACTCTTCGGTGGAGCTCCAGTCTTTCCCTTCAGCTTGGGCATCCTCTCCTGGCTCCTAGCGCAGACTCTGGCTTCCTCCTTGGATCCCTCAGCATTCCAGGGTAGACTCATCGGCCTTCCAGTGCAGACTCACTGACCTCCTGATATGGACTTGCAAGGAACTCTACACTGAACTCCAGGCCTTGGGCTGAATCTTGTGGTCTCCAGTGCGCAGAGGCCCTGTGCATGCTTCCTCATCCAGTGCTTTGTCTGAACATCATAAGCTAATCTTGTAATTTATTATACATTTGGACATCTTGTGTTATACCTGTTTCTCTAGTAAAACTCTGACTGATACAGATTCTTTCAAAATATATTTCACATTTAGTTATGAATTTCTGTAATATAATAAATATTGCAATTAAATGAATCATAAAATTTTGGATCCTGTGTATACAAATTCATGCTCACACAATATTGTTTAATTATCTAGTTAAGTCAAGCCAGCAATAGCACCCTTGTAAGCCAGAATTTAAACCAAATCAAAACCCCAATGTCTTCTGTTCTGTTAGGTCCAGCAGAGGAAGGTGCAGGAAAAGGTTCGGAGGTAACAGAAGATAAAATCACTTTTATCTTAAGGAAATGACTTCCTACCTTAAGGTTCGTGAACCAACTTCTGCTATATCTGAACCTTTTTCTGCACCTTCCTCTGCTAGACCTAACAGAACAGAAGACATTGGGGTTTTGATTTGGTTTAAATTCTGGCTTACAAGGACGCTATTGTTGGCTTGACTTAACTAGATAATTAAACAATATTGTGTTAGGTATGAAATAGCATTAAATCTAAACAAATAATGTTTATACCTTAGTTGAAATATTTTTTTGCTAAAAGTACTAATAACTATCTGAGAGAGTTGTATTTGTTAGTGAGTTTTACTTCTTTGTTGTAAGAGTTCTTTTTATTAGTACTTGCTTGAAAGCAACACAGTGAAGTTTTGCCTCGGTGTTGATAGTTGTTGACTGCTGGGGTGGTGCTGGGGAAGGTTGGGGCTGCTGTGGCAATTTTATAAAATAAGACAACAATGAAGTTTGCTGTATCAGTGGATTGTTCCTTTTATGAAAGATTTACCTATAGCATGAAATTCTGTTTGAGAACACTTTACCCACAGGGGAATGACATTCAAAATGGAGTTAATACTATCGAACTTGCCAGTGTTTTATCAATTCAGTTTATGTAATATTCTAAACATTGTTTAGTCTTTTTGATAATTTTCATAAAATCCCCCCCAGAACAAACTCCATCTCAACAAACCCCTTTCCATAAAAAAGAAATCCTATTCATTCAAATTTTGTCAAGAGATTGCAACAATTAGATTCTCAGTGTCCACTTCTAATCCTAGGTCTCTGATTTTTTCACTCTATCTGCTGCTATTTCCTCCAATGAAGTCTTGGATCTCTAAGTCATTCATAATACTTGGAATCAACTTTTTGTAATTCTTGTTGATGCTGATATTTTTACTTCATCCTATGAACCGTAAATATTCCTTTTCTTGATAGGAAACTAGCAATAGCTGTTGTATTACACATTGTTATCTTCAATGAAGTTGCTCAGATTACCAGATGTAAGAATGAAGATTGATGAAACAATTAAAGAGGATAAAAAACAATAAACATTAGAAATGATACAGAGAGCTTCACTAAACAAGATTGTAGGAGTTTAACAATGGTTGTTATGTTGCATATTGTTGTCTTCAAATTAGTTATTCGGATTACTGATATAAGTATGCAAAACTGTTAAAAAATGTAAGTATTAACTGTTCTTTTAAATAAACCAGTAGATATCAGCAGTACAATGATCCCAGCTACCCTTGTATATACACATACATTTTCCCCTTCTTTCGTTCATTTCACCTTTCCCTCATCTCAACTGTCCCTTCCCTTTGAGCAGTTTCTTTCCCTTTCACAATACCTATTGTACCTTTCAGGTTTTATTTACTTATTCATGCTCTTAATGGCATCTAGAATGATGAATACTTTCCAGATTTTCCATTTGCATTTCCCAGATCCATCAGAGGAATCTCTGTCTATGGCAGCTACAGTCTTAGAAAATATACTTCTTAAACAACAAGATTTGAAAGCTGAAATTACTCCTTGACCCCAGGAGCCAATGAGCTTCCAAAAGACTATTGGGTTAGCAGGCATGAAAACAATACTTACTTAATCTCACGTCTCCATTAGAACTCTTTGATGCATTGTCAATGACAATAATCTTTTGAAAGGAATCTTTGTGTCTGAGAAATTTGTTCAACAATGGACTTAAAATATTCAGTAAGCCACATTGTACACAGATGTGCTCTCACCAAGGCTTTGCTGTTCCATTTGGACAGCACAGGCAGAGTAGATTTCAGTTATTCTTACGGTCATATCATTTTTCAAACGGTAAATAAACTTCCGCTTCAGTTCAAAGCCACCAGCTGCATTAGCCCTGAACAAGACAGCTGGTTCTTGGGTGTTTTGAAGCCTGGCTTTGACTTCTCTTTAGCTATGATCTAGATAGAATCTTCTTCCAATATAAGACTTTCACAACTGCCTTGAAAATCTGCTTGTTAGTGTAGCCACCTCACCAAGGGTCTTAATCCTGGAGCCCACAAATAACAAATTGATTCTAGAGGATGCTAAGATTGTCATTGTCTTGCCCTTTGAACCAAATTGGAATGAGGAAATCCCCCACTTTCTTTTGCTCACACCTGAAGTTCTATAGCTAGTGACATTGTGGGGCTCACAGGGCAAGACAAGACCCGCTGAGGACTTTCAGCAACTTTAAAGCAATGTAATAGCAGTGGAAACCATTTCATCTGGGGAAACTACAGTTTCCCCATTGCCCCTTGTCTCATCCTTGCAGGAATGCTTTGTTCTTCCTACTAGCCCACAGGAACCACCATCACTGTCCCGGAATCACTTGCCGTCCCACTCCATGCACTGGCTAATACAATAGTGGCAAGCCGGAGGCTCTTGGTCATTGCCCATCTTGAGACATTGACTTCCCAGCCGCCTTTATACATGACTAAATTTGTCTGTTTCCTATTTAATCTTTTCACCATAGTCCTAATACAGGCAGCTGGGGATCTTGGCCAGGTCCCTGATATTTTAGCTGAATCTTGTGGGCAATATGCTGCATCTCCCACATCAACACTTGCTATTTCATGTTGCACTTTTATCTTAAGGAAGTGACTTCCTACCTTAAGCCTCATGAACCAACTTCTGCTACCTCCGAACCTTTTTCTGCACCTTCCTTTGCTAGACCTAACAGAACAGAAGACATTGGGGTTTTGATTTGGTTTAAATTCTGGCTTACAAGGACGCTATTGCTGGCTTGACTTAACTAAATAATTAAAAGCTCCATAGGAGAGTAAGTCTATTTAATCTTTTCAAGAAAATTCATGTTTTCATTGAGTAGCACTTTTAATTTCTTTCAAGCGCATTTCTTTTGCATTTAAATCTGGCTGTTTTGCATAAGAGGCTTCTCTTTGCTTTTGACATAGTTTTCTACTCAGCTCAATCATTTCTGTCTTTTGATTCAGAGTGAAAGATGTGCAACTTTTCTTTTCACTTGAACATTTGAAGGCTGCTATATGGTTAGCTCCTACCCTAACTGGTGTCTTGGTAAATAAGGAGTTCAGAGAGGTGAGTTAGTCAGTGGAGTAGTGAGAATACCTGTAACATATGTGAGTAAAGTTGTATCATTTATGAATTAAATCTTTTTAGGGTGTGGTTTGTGGTGATCCTAAACTATTACAACAGTTACACCAGATCTTACACAGATCTTAGATATGTGATCTAAGATCACAGATTATCCTAACATACACAGTAGTAATAAAACTATTTGAAATATTGGAAAAATTACTAAAATGTGACATTGAGACATGAATTGAACACATACTATTGTAAAAATATAGCAAATAGTCTCGGTGATACCAGGTTGCTACTAACTTTCAATTTGAAAAAAGTAAAATTTTAGTGAAGTTCAATAAAGCTAAGCATAATAAAATTAAGTATAGCTATATAATTTTTTACACTCCCATCTCTCACAAGAAGGATGGCATACTCTTGGTATGACTTTTTAGCTTGCTGTTTAATTTTATTTAACAGTATATCATGAATATCACCCTATAAAAATTCACAAAAAATTTTGTAATACTGTTAGGTGGATCATAATTTAGTCAACCATTCTCCTACATACTAATTTTTTTATGGTTTCCAATATTTTGGAATAATAAACAATGCTGAAATGAATCGCTCTCTTTCCTCTCCCACCTCCATCCTAATGCATGTGTGTGTATGTGTGTGTGTGGGGGGTGTTTATTGTTCAAGGCGTATACTCAGGATAGAGAATTAAAAATGGGGTTACAGAGGAGTAAGCTAGTTGTTTCATTACATATTACCAGAATTCCTTCTAGGCATTTATGATTCAGAGCCCATTGTTTAGAACCATCAATTATATATGCAACAGCTAAGAGCTTAATTTTTGTGAAATATGAAAGATTATTTATCAAAAGCATGAAATGCATCCTAATAACATAATTAAACAAATATATTTTTAATATCCAGTCACCTTTTGACAAGCATATTGTGATAATTTAATGAAAATCTGCTACAGTGTTCTCTGTGTGATGGTGGTATAATCCACTGTCCTCTGGAATTTCATTGAGTGAGTTCTTTGTAGATTAATGTGCATAACACAGACAAATATGTGAGTCATAGAGAATGACAATGATTTGTTTCTTTATTCATATTAGAAGTGTCACTGACCTTCTTTGGACAGAAGTAAAAAAGAATTGAATTGCAACTATGTTAATATGTATAATATATTCAATCCCTTAGCCATTACAATGAAGAATTACAACAATCCACCCTCAAAATGTGGCAAGAATGTTTCTGAGGTTAGGTTGGAAGTTTTAAAATATCACCTTCATAGTGAAAAGTATCCAAGTTTGGGAATGATTGAATAATCAGCTGAGAAGAGATACTGTATAATATTGGTAAATTGTTTGCAGAATTTTTCAGGTCATAATTACAAATAAAGTCCTCAGGTTTTCTAATTCAGTTATTTTCATTGTGTACCATATGCCTGGGAAGGGTGGCGTGGCGAGAGAAGCCAGCACCCATCTCTGGATGCCAAGGCAGCACAGGAACAAGATGGTATGCCGAGAAGCATGGAGGGGAAGTCGAGGAAGAAGGAAATGTAGCGTGACAGAACCTTCCGAACTTAGGAAACACTGAAGTGATGTGAGACGTACTTCAGAGCAGAGAGTAGTCACACGGAGAATGCTTCTGTCTGGCATTGTTACAGAACAAATGATAGAGCCTGAAGGAATGAGTTGCATATTTTTTATTGAATTATGACCCAGCAACTAATGGACGAAAAAGCATTTTGAACACAGAGCCAATTATTAGCAGCTAAGATTCATGTAATGTAGTAGAATCTGCCACAAATTAAATTCAAGTAATATGTAAGTTTTCCAGAAGTAGTTCTACTAATTAAAAGAAATATTAACATATTCTTTGAGTTCCTTCAAACAATAGAGATAGTATGACTGGCATACCATTTATTTGATTTTTGGTATCTGTTAAAGTCAAGCAGTAAATTTAATCTATTGGCACTCCCCAGCTGCAATTTGGTCATATAAATTTGTAAAGCACTTAGAATATGTTCAGAAAGATAATTTTTGGAGACAGAACCTCACTATGTAGGTCAGTTTAGTGATGAACTCACTATGTAGGTCAAGTGATCCTCCTGCCTCAGCCTTCCAAGTTCTGGGATCACAGGCATGGGCCTTCATGCCTGCCTGGAATCATTGAGGACTGGACCTACCTGGACCAAGAAATTTGCTCTCATAATTGTCTTGTAGGATCCAAGATATGGCAAAAGCAACCCATTTTACAGTACCTTATGATAATAGACCAGAAAAAATAAGACAAGAATGGAAAAATTATGAAAGGATTGAAGAATGTTTTCACTACAGTAATACTATCATGCGCATCTTTTAATAATACATTTTATTCTGATAAATGCATTGTCAGGTGATTTTACCATGGTGAGAACACTGCGAGTGTGCTTACACAAACCCAGCTGGTGTGCCTTATTTACATGTAGGCTCTATGGCATGAAACCACTGTTCCTAGGCTATAAACCTGTATGACATGCTGCTGTAGTGAACACTATAGGTGACTGTAACAGAGTGATGCTTATGTGCCCTTACATATTTAGAGTATCATATCAAATAAACTTATATGAGGCAGCATTATGAAAAATATCATACTAGGGATCCAAAACAGTGCACCAGTATGGAGCACCTACCACAAATGCAGCTCGGAAGTCACCGTGGATGAGTCAGTGAGTGACCAGTGAGTGACCATGCAGGCTTAGGACATTATTGTACGTTAATGTATACTTTATAAACACTGTGTGCTCAGGCTATGTTGAATTCATAAGAAAATATTTTTTCTTTCTTTCATAGTAAATTAGCCCTAGCCTACTAGGGCTAATGACCCTTTTACCTCAAAAATTTTAATTTTTAAAACTTTGATGCCTTCTATCTGATCAACTTTGATAAAGATAAGACTATGTACCATAATAAACACTGTTAATCCCTATCATTTTGTTCTGAAACCGGTATCATTCTTATTATTTCTGCTTTGTTTGGTTTTGTTTAAGTGGTTGGTATTTTGCTATTGATCTTTGATTTTAATTCTCTTTAAATTAAAAACCAAACTTTGACTTGTTTGGAATAATAACACAAAACACAAACACACTGTACAGTTGTACAAAATAATTTTCTTTTGCTATGTCTTTATTATATAGTTTATCTTTATTCACTTACTTATGGTTGGAAAACTGGATATTTATATGAATAAAGTTGAAAATAATCCTTACCCCTCACCCTGTACTAAAATGAAATGGATTCAGGACCTAGATTACAGCCATAGGCACAGGCAAAGACTTCCTAAGTGTGATTTCCAAAGCACAGGAATTAAGAACAGGAATCAATAAGTGGCATTACATCAAATAAGAAGCTTCCTCATAGCAAAGGAAACAGCAGAGGGAAAAACAACTCAAAGAATTAGAGAATGTTTTGTTAACTGTCCTTTGGGTACAGGATGATAACTAGAATATACAAAAAAATTTCTAAAATATTAAAACCCCCCAAAACAACCCAATTAATAAATGAAATGGACATACGAACTGAATAGACATGCCTTAAAAGTGGCAAAAAATGTTTTAAAAAATTGACAAAATGTTCAACATCTTTAGCATTAGTGTAATGCAAATTAAAACTACACTGAGATTCAATCTCACCCTATTTAGAATAGCTATCATAAAATATACAAAAAGAATGAATTCTGGTGAAGCTATGGGGTAAAAGGTACCCACTTATGTTATTATGGAGAGAAGGGGAAGGCAGGGGGAGGGGGAGGAGGCCAGTAGAATGCGACAGAAAAATACCAAGATTATTCAATCCATTTACCAATTTATGCAAATGACCCTCACCATTTTATGTTGTCAACATACAATAGTAATAAAAACAATAAAATGAAGTAAAAGCTAGTAGACATCCAATTACAGTGGCATAGAATATTTTAAAGCATGAGTACTAATAAAACTACTACCATAGATGTTAAATATACATTACACACAATTGTGGATATGCCTGAGACTTCATGCTGAATATCTAAATGCTGCACATAAACAAAGTTATTTTTCAGTATATGCTGAATTTTGTTTCCCATTTATAACTTGATAGTAATTCTTCATACTCAATTTATCATTCATTGTTGGGTGTATATGTTATTATATTAAAGACATGCCTCTTTTTCTCATATTGCATTCTTAGAGGAGCACAGCTTTTCATCTGCATCGTGGCTCATATTTGGAAGTGTGAAGATAGATATGCATTTTAATCCCTTGAGCTTTTGTAAAATGCATCTTGGTGATGTGTGATTTATATATAAAGCAATATTCATTGCACTTAGGGTGGTGAAATAGAATGGAAACTTACTCAATTGGTAAGACTGTTACTAAGAAACACATTATGTTCTGAGGTAGAGAAGTCATTGCGTGATGGCGGCAATGCATACAGACTAAATGCTGGATGTGCAACAGTCAGAAATGGAAGTATATAAATGCATGGAAATTGAACTCTGAGTCAATAATGCTACCGCTGGACTTGTCATCCCACTGTCAAAGAAAGATAAACAGGCAACGTTTATTTAACAGCTGTTTCCAGACAAAACAAGAGAGCATAAAATTGATCACTGAGGAAGGGGAAAAGGCACTTTAAATACAAACACACGAATTAGCAGCAAAAGCGGGAAAAAGATATCGCACGGAAACGTTAAACACAAGGGAGCCAAACTGCTTAGAGCAACATTAGACAGTCATGTTTAGAAGAGGAAGGTGATCAACGCTCTTAGAGACACTGTACAAACACAGTCTGTCCTGAGGAAAGAGCACTTCTAAATACTATGCATGGAGAAATACTTCAAAATACAAAACCTGATAGTGCTAAAAGGAAAATTGGTTCTGTTCAGAATTGAAACAGATACTATAACCCTTCTATCTCTGTAATGGACAAATAAAATATATAATATAAAAGGACTTAAAAATGTGATCAAAAATTACTTGTTAACATGACACTTAGAGAATCTCATGACTCATTCATTGACAAAATACACATCCTTTTTAAGAACACATGGGATACTCACAAAAAAATGGGTATATCTGAGAGGCATAAAAAGCAGAACACATTTACAAGGTTGGAAACTGTATGAAATATGTTGTGTGACTCACTCAGTAAAAGTAGGATAGTATGAAATTGTCTTTATTTGCAGAAAAGAATATATACACAAAAGTTTTAAGAAATTTTTATAAAGGACTACCCAAACAAAAGTTTATATTTAGCAAAATTTGTACATAGATCAATATAAAATATTCAATTGGATTTTTATGTCTCAACAATAAAAATGCAAGAAAATTTAAAGCAATACCATAATAATATATAAAATTAGGGATTTAAAAAACTAAAAGGTATCTGGAAATTCTCCAACTATTTTGAATTAAACATCACAGTTCTATAAAACTTATGGGTAAGGAGAGAGCTCAAGGGAGACTTAAAAATATTCACTATGGATATTGAAAACAAGATTTTAAAATTTATAGAGTGGAATTCAATTAGAATTTAAGGAGAAATTTGTGCATAAATGCATGTTAAATAAGGCAAAATGTCTAATATAAACATTTTAAGCTTCTGTCTCAACCTACCCAAGGGAAAAAGAGAAAAAGAAAATTAAAAAATTAACATCCATACAAATAAAAATATGCGCCTAGAGTGGTGGCTGAGGCAGGAATTTCTCCTCAAGTTCGAGGCCAGCCTATGCCGCAAAGTGAGTTCAAGTGTAGCCTGAACTGCATAGGGAAGCCCTGTCTCAAAAAGACAAGAGAGAGAGAGAGAGAGAGAGAGAGAGAGAGAGAGAGAGAGAAGGGAAGAGAGAGAGAAAGGAAGAGAGAAAGGAAGAGAGAGAGAAAGGAAGAGAGAGAGAAAGAGAGAAAGAGAGAAAGAGAGAAAGAGAGAAAGAGAGAAAGAGAGAAAGAGAGAAAGAGAGAAAGAAAGAAAGAAAGAAAGAAAGAAGGAAGGAAGGAAGGAAGGAAGGAAGGAAGGAAGGAAGGAAGGAAGGAAGGAAAAAGACAAAACTGATAAGAATGGAAAACAATGAACTCAATAGGAAGTATATATGAGAAAATTAAGGGAATATTAGCATATACAAATAAAATACAATAGCAGTTCCTAAAGCTTTAAATGGTTCCACCTCAATGTATTCTGTACTAATATTGTATTTCATGAACTGCAAGAACACAAAGCTCGCACTAGAACTTCTTTTTGCCCTTGTGTTTGCCCCTTTGTGAACACAACTCTAATCACGACGAATTCATGTCTCAGGGGATGATGTGCTCACCAATCCCCTGTCCGTCGCTGCATGAAAGTGTGGATTTGGCAGAAAATGGCCACAGTCCATTTTATTTCCCTGTAGCCTTTGAATCTTAAACATCAGTTCTCCTCTCTTCATAAAACATTTGTAAGTGGTTAGGTTGCTATTGACAGTGTACTCTTACTTTATCTTTTCCAGTTGAATGGATTGAACCTAGGGCCTTTCACATGCTGAGCAAGTGTGCTACCACTAAAGTACATCTTAGCTATTTTTAATTTTTTTCTAAATTTAATTTTTAATTACTTTTTACAATTTTGAGACAGGATCTCACTACATTAGCCACTTAGACTTTGAACTTGAGATTCTCCTTTTTCAGTCTCCTGAGGAACTGTGATTAAAGGTGTATATGTGTTACTGTTTCTAGCTGCATATTTTTATTGAATTATCACTCCGTCTTTGTGGAATGGGTAAGGCAAATCTTATTATACCCACTCTATGAAGGAAATAGTGAGTTTCAGTAAAATTAAGTGACCTGGCCAAAATCAGTGAGATAGTAACAAAGAAATAGCTCAACATCAGTCTTTAAATTCAAGGCTTGCTGTCTTTTAAACTTCACTCAGTAGTAAAATCCTAAATCCTCATAACCATTCTAATCAGGTCAATGAATCTTCGCTGAGAAATTAACAGATGTCCAGGACTCTAAAGGTATTTTAAGGGCAGCATGGCAAATGTTCTCTATTCTCTAGGGTTTTAGACTCTAACTGAATATTTACACAAACATGAGTGGGAGGGTTGTGGGAAAGAACATTGCACAAAGACATAGAAAGTTCAGGAGCTGTTTTTTCAATCATTTTTAATTGTTTTCACTTTGGGTTATTTAACCACTGTTATGTATAAAGACATAGACAAATCTCAGAAATATGTTGAGTTTAAGAAGCCAGGCACATGCAGCATGTTTTTGTATGTTACTAATTACATGTGATTCCAAAATAGGCAAAGCTAATTATAGATAAGAGAGTGCTTAACTACGAGTCAAACATGGGTTAGAAGATAAGAAGGAAGCCCCCCGCAGCTGCTAAGGTTCCTTGTCTGAACCAGGGTGATGCTTACCGGAGTGTATTTGTTTGTAAAATGTTTCTACATTTATATATTTCCAAACATGCTTTTGTAATCAGTATACCTAATAAGCCTCGACCTAGACTGATTAAGAAAAAAACATGATATATACAAGTTACCATGTGCAAGAGTGAAAGAAGAAATACCATATTATTTCTGAAGTTAAAAAAAGTAAGAGAAAATTTACCTTTATCACTAAATTGGAGAAATTATATGAAACAAATTTCTAGAAAGAAAAACTTGTAAGGTACTTTAATAACACAAGAATGAATAAAAATACTAATTATACCAAATCAATTAAATAAATTGAATTCACAAAATCTCTCTCACAAAGGTAACTTCAGGCCCAAGCCACCTTAGTGATAAATTCTATTCAATACTTAATGATTAGTGATATTAATGTACATAGTTTTTCAGACAGCATGATAAAATAAAGCCTTTTCTAATTCATTCTATATGGACAACATTCACAGATAATCAAATCAAAGTCTCACACACTTAGGCATCTCACACAGACAGGCATACAATTGTAGAACATGCACACTAATTCAAAGCTCTTAATAAAATGTCAGAATTAATTCACTAAAAATAAAGTTGATAACATTATAAGTAAAAAAATTACCCCAAACCTGATTAATATTCAAAAAGTAGTCTATAAAAATTAAAATATTAATAAAACAATGAGAAAAATTTTATAATTTAAAAATCTTACAATTTTAAAATCTTGCAATTTAAAAAAATTATAATTTTTAAAACAATTCTCAGTTGATGTAGTATAATAACTTGATCAGATTCAACATTCATTTATAATAAAAACAAAACTTCTTAGTATACTAAAAGAAACCTCCCCCAATTTTTACATTTTAATTTATTATTATGATTGAGTGTCTAGTAAGTTTTAAAAGGCATTTATAACAGAAGTGTAATTAACTTTATTTTCCCATGTCATAATTATGTAAATGAAAAATCTATAATACCTGCGAAATAGGTACCGTACTACTTTAACAAATGTGAAGTTGTAGGATACAAGGGTAACATATAAAAAGCAATTTATTTTTCTGTATAATTGCAATAAACAATTGGAAAATAAAATGTTAAATACAATGTCATATACAGAAACATCTAATATACTTTTATATGAACAAGATATTTGTTAAACTTCACACTTGTAATTCTGTTAAAAAGGTTATAAATGGAGGTAAAAAGGTAAAACACTGGACATGATCTATAGTAGTATAGTAACTAAGTTTTTTGCTCAGTTTTTAAGTCAGGATTGCCTGAAAAGGTGCATGAAGGAATGTTTCAGGATGGTGGAAATGTTCTAGGTTGTGGTAGGGTTTACATAGCTATATCTGTCAATATTCACAGAGTTGTGCTCTTGAAATGGGTAGATTTTATCTTAACTAAAATTTAGTTGAACTTTATAGAAGAAAAATTAGAATTTACAGTTATTTTTATTTAATTAGAAGTGAAATTAAAAGATTTTAAGCCTACAAAATAAATCACTTATTTCTACATGTTACATATCGTACTTACTTTATTATTATACTAAATTTTGTGTTTATTATGTTCATCTCAAAAGGTAATTGACTGATTTTTAATTTGATTGAAGGATATCAAGAAGTAATCTGCATATGATTTAAGGGTTTTTATTAAAACAAATGTACACATTAATGAGATTCATTGTAATATTTCATATATACATAGTGACATAGTATACACTGATTATATCCAATCTCCTTCCTTCCATTAACACCCCTACAGTCTAATTTCCTTGTGTTCAGCATACACTTTCAGTGTGACATTCTTACTTTCCACAAATGAGATACAACATGAGCTATTTCATCTTTATGACTATATGCGTCTAACACATTGTCATCTATTCTATATATTTTGTTGCAACAGATAGGATTTTACTAGTTATGGTTGAATAGTATTCCATTGTGTGTATGTGCCTATATTAATCACTTTTTTCTTAGTGGCACAAAATACCTGAAATACACAATTTAAATATAGCAAGATTATTTTGGCTCAGAGCCGTGGAGTGTTTGATCTTTGTTTGGCTGGCTCCCATAGAAAGAGCAGGGTGAAAAGACATGGAGGAGAAAAACTGCCCAGCCCATGATGGTTGAGAAACAGAAGGAGATGCTGTTGAGAAGAACACACCCTTTCAGCCCACACCTACAATTATTTACGTCCTCCCACCTGCCCCTAAAGGCAAACTCAGCTGTTAATTCATCAATGGATGCATCCACTGAGTAAAGATAGGGTTTACTTTGGGGCTTAGATAATTTTGAATGGATTTTTGTGCAGAATGAGAAGGAGAAATAAGGTTTTAAAGATTTCACATTTGGATGTTCAGTTTTCTTGGTACTAGTGGTTGAGGAGGTTATCCTTTCCTCAATGTGTGTTAGCATCTTGATTGATAATTGGTTTGGCCATATATGTGTGGTTTATATCTGTGAATCTCCACTGTGTTCCATTGTTCTGTGTTTCTGTTTCAGGCCAAACCATGCTGTTCAGGATACTAGGACTGTAGATTGCTACTAAGACTGTGTACTCTCTTAAAATCAAGGATTGTGATGCCTACAAATTTGTTCTTTTTGCTCAAAGTTTTTTCTTGTAATTTTAAGTGTTAGTATACTTTGATATAACATTTTTCTGGTTTTGTGAAGAATGACATTCATACTAAAGGGCTTGCATTAAACCTATACATTGCTTTGGGTACTATAGATATTTAATAATACTAAATCTTTTAATTCTTTCACATGGGTAGTCTTTCCATGTTCTAGTATCATCTTAAGTATTTTTTAGCATTGTTTTAGAATTTTCATTACCAAGAATTTATTATATTTATGTCTTCCTACGCATTTATTCCATTGATATTTTGGTTACTATTGTATAGGCAATCTTTTTCATAATTCCCTTCTCAGCAAATTCATTATTAGCATATAGAAAAGCCAGGGGTTTTTCAATACTGACTTTGTATTCTACTAATTTGTTGTATCTTTTGGTGGAGTCTTTTAGTTTTTCTATTTATACAATTACATCATCTTCAAACAGATAATTTTACTTCATACTGTACCATTTGTACATCTTTTATTGCTTTACCCTTCTTCACTTGTGTGGCTAAAATTTCTAGTTCTCTATGAATAAAAGAGTAAAGAGTGGACATATTGTCTTGAGCCTGACCTAGAAGAAAGGTTTGCAGTTTCTTCTCATTCTGTATGATGTTGGTTGAGGTTTGTCATATACAATCTTTATTATGTTACTTTTTGTTTTAATCACACACCAGCACATAAAGTTATGGCTAATAAAAATTTTCCACATGGCTTATCACTGGTAATTTCCAATGGATTTCTTAGATATGATTTTTGACATATGAATAGGAATTACAGAGATAAGTATCTTATGAGAAATATATCCTACCATCTAAAACTGAATTCAGCAGAGGCCAACTGAAGTCTACTCTTGCTAAAATAAGTAGAAAACTTGTTATGCCTAAATCTTTCCTTGTGGTTTTCTCTGTTTGCTATTTCAAAGAATGAAACAAACTTGTGAAATTATGGTAATTTCCTGGAAATAGAAATTGATTCATCATATAATATAGTTCTGCTCATAACCTCTGCTTTGAATATATTTAACTTTAAATAGTGCAAAGAGGACAACATTTTTAAATATGTTTGAAATTGAAAGCAAACCAGCGTGGACAAAAGATAATTGATTTTACCAATTTAGGGAAGTAATTTTTAAGATATTAAGTAGTAAAATCATACAGTGCCTACTTTGAGCCAAATCCAACTCTAGCTGTGGGCATAGGAACAGAATTATTCTTTGATTTGGAAGCTTTGTGCTTACAATCTCTACTTCCTGAATATCTAGAGCATTACACTCAATTTGGGCACTAAGGTTGGGAAAAATAGTTTCCTCAAACATGCAGTAATAAAGTAGAAATTTAATTTTAAAAATTAAGTCTCACCAAATACAGCAAAGTTCTTGCAAGTAACTGAAAGGAATAGCAAAAAGAAAGTCAAAAATACAAATCTGAATTTAGAAGGATGAAGAGTGTAATAGACAGGATGTACAGATTTAAAAAAAAAAAAAGCCAGTGGCCTCTGACAATATTGTTTTCATGCACAGATAATGGTGGCCAGAACTCACAGGCATTTTCTGTAGCTTAACTGTTGTAGGCATTCGATGTGATAGAAAATTTGGTTAATGCTGTATTAGTCCATATTCTATCACTGCAACAAAATACTGAGGGAAACAATTTAGGAGGAGAAAAGATCTATTTTGGTTCTTCATTTCTGTTCCTGGTTGCTTTGTCCCATTGCTCAGAGCACATGGCAAAGCAGGATATCATGGTAGAAGCATGCGATGTGTCAAAGCACAACATCAGGGCAGCCAGGAAGGAAAGAGAGGGCAGGGCAGAGCCCAGTGTCATAAAGTCCACTTCAGTAGCATCTCCACAGTGGCTTAACTTCTTTCCACCAGAGTCCTCTGCCTGAGGTGCACAGCCTCCCAACAGCACCACAGAATCCCAATCTAGCCTCTGACACATGGCCTTTTGCAGACTTCAAATAAACAAACCATCACAGTTACCATCCTTAAATGCACAGAAAATGTGAGTAACTTGCCTGTGGTTATACCTAGTACATGTCAGAGCTGGGATGAGAATCCTTACAGTACAATTCCAAGGCCCACATGATGTTCCCTACATTTCCTGTTCTGATAGCTTCCTGCTAGGCAGTTTTCCAAGTAGCTTTGGACCAACCTACTTCTTGCAGTTCTCAAGAATCCCTATAGGTGTGAATCTAGGTTTCTCAGACAATGAGTGTCTTAGTCGCATTCTCATTGCTGGTGCAAAGTCTCTGACATTCACACATTAAAGGAAATAAGGTTTATTCTATTTAATAGTCTGTAGGGGTTTCAGTTTATACCTGGCTGCTCCAAGGCTGGGTGAAATGACAGAGGTGCATGGAGAGGAGAAACTCTTCATGACAAGGTAGGCAGGGGGCAACAATCGTTCCTTCTGATTTCTCTTTTATTTCACCCAGGCTACAAGCCTATTGCTTGAAGCCACTCACACCAGGGTGAATTTTCCCTCTTCAGCAAATCAGTTCAGCCTCACCCAAAATTATGCTAAATCAATCAGTGGACTGATCCAGTATCAGGCACCTCTGACCCAGTCACTCCCCAAAGCCCCGCACATGAATGAACATATGAGGCTTGGTGGAGGGTGCATCTAGGTACAAGACATAGCACTGAGGAAATGACCTCAGCAGCTTGGGCCCCTTTTCAGTCTTCCTCTAGGAAATAGATGTTTGTCAGCTCTTTATCCCAGTGAGTCCTTGATGCCGAGGTATACCACTGAATGTGGAGTCCTTGCAGTCATGCATCTGTGCTGCAGATGGGGTACATGCAGTTGAGACTACATGCATCTTAGGCATCTTCTGATCCTTGAGGTACTGGCTCATAGTGAAGCCTAAACTTCTGTTGTCCTTTGTGACCCACTGAGAGGTAACAAAATTTGCTTCCTATCACTGATTTTGCATGTATGTCTCTCACAGAGTTCATTACCATGAACAGTGAACTTGCTTCACACTTTCTACTTTTGTCCTTCTGTCACAGTATGAGGTCTCCCAGTCAAAGCCTCACTAAAGCAGCCCCACACAAAAGGTCTAAGACAGTTGTGGAATCACTCACAGTCAGAGATAGAGCATGGAGAAAAGGGGACCCGTCCCACCGCAGGGAGATACAAGGGCTCTTCCAGCCATATTCCTAACACTGCTAGGTAGCAAGTCCCATCAGGAGCTATCAAGCAACCTGTTACCTCAGTCACAAGAAAAATATATGTAACAATCTGCTGTGAAAACATACAACAATCTACAGTTCTAAACTGGCCTGGTTAAGCAGCAAGAGACCAAGGAGAGAAAAGATCCAAAGGGAAAGAGAGCATAGTTTGCAAGACACCTTTGTTAGTTTAAAATGACTCATAGGGGAGAAACTTCGGCACTGGGAGCTGTCAAGAGTGCTTGTTATGTCCACTGGGATCGTTTCAGAAATACAGAGTTCTATATGCCAAATTCAAATATTAATTCTAATAAGAACTCAAGCTGATTTATCCATTTAATTCTTTTTCATTTTCATTGACAAATATTGTATATATCTACGGAACATAGTGTGATATTTCAAAAAAATGTATAAAATATGTAATGATCAAATCAAGACAATTATCATGTCCATCATCTCAAACATTCAAAATCAACTCTTTCAGCTATTCAAAATATTTCATGTTGTATTGTTTGCTGCAACTACCCTATAGTCCTTCAGAACACCAGAATATGTGCTTGTTGTCTAGCTGTAATCTTGCACTTGTTACCCAGCGTCTCACTATCTCTCCCTCCCAACTGTCATCCTCAGCTTGTGTTAAATAGCAACGGTGCTTCCTGCTTTCCTGAGACCCTCTACTTACTTCCTGCATGAGTGAGAGCACGCTGTGTGTGGCTTTCCGTGTCTCCCTTATTTCCCCTAAACAGTGTCCTCTGCACTCATCCACACTGCTGCATATGATAGGACCACATCACTCTTTTTTATGACCAATACTGTTCCATTATGTATATATACCCTATTTTATTTATCTATTAATCTGTTGGCATACACTCAGATTGATTCTATAGTTTGGCTATTGTAAACATTATTAAAATAAATATAGGATAAGGATGTTACTGTGATGTACTGATTTCAATTCCTTTGGACGTGTACCTTGTCATCGAATTTCTGCATCATATAGTACTTGTATTTTTAGATGTATGACAGTGTCACTCTTTTCCATAATGGTGGTAGTAACTTACATTCTCATGAGTTGGTGAAAGCATCCCCCTTTCTCTATCCTTGCTGTCATTTTTTTTGGACATTTGCAAAGAGGAAAGTTTATAGCAATAAATGCCTACATTAAAAATGTAAAAAGAGGTGCTTGCAGTTTACTGGCACAGTGCTTACCTAACAGGGAGGGTCTGGGCTCCGCCCTCAGTCCTGCAGTGCGTGTAGAAATAAGGCAATCTAATGATGCACTGTGAGGGGTGAGAACTTCAAGAGCAAATCAAACAAATTAATAGAAAAAGAGTAATAATAGAGGTTAGCACAGAAACACAGAATTGGTCCTAAGTTCACGATATAAAATACAAATTAAAAGTTGTGTTTTTGAAAAGCCAAATCAACAAATCTTTATTTGGGAGGACCCAAATAAAGAAAACCAGAGATTAAAAAGGAGACATTTTAAGTGATATCACAGAAATGCAAATGATACTTAGAGATTATTATGAACAACTATATGCCAAAAGGTGGAAAATGGAAGAAATGCATCAATCCTGCACATGTATAATCTACCAAGATGAAGTCATGAAAAGCACAGAAAATCTGAATAGATCAAGGAAAAGAGGATAGAATGAATACTGAAATGTTGACAGATGTTAGGTAGATGATAAATACACAGATAGATAGACAGGTGTTTGAATAACTTTCTAAATTGTCTATTTCTATTTTTTCAAAAATATTTTTAAGTAAATGCTAATTTGGGGCTGGGGATGTAGCTCAGTGGCACAAGGGACTGGCTGGCATGTACATGATCCTGAGTTTGACTACCTATATCAAGAAAAAAGTTGATGAATGGTAGTTTGTTTCAATTATATTATTAGTGCCTGTTGATCACTGAAGAAAATGTTTTGTCCCTTTGTTTGGTTCTTCTTTGTAAGAAAGAATTTTTTATTGTGTACAACTTATACTCTAAGTAATATCTTGGCCATTCTTTTAAAATGATGATTTACAGTATATTGACAATTGTTAATCTCTAATTATTTTATTTTTTCATGGAATTAAAGAATATTTTTATATTTTCTTATTTAATAACTTTGTTTTGCACAAATAAAAAATCAATAATTAACCAAAGCAATTTGTACAAAAAGGAAAGGACAAGCCTGGATGGCTTCACTATTGAATTCCATTAAATTTCTAAAGATGAAAAATATACATTTATTTGAAATTATGTCAGAGTTGAAAGGGAGAGGATCTTTTAAAATTCATTCTACAAATAACATTACCCTGATACCAAAACCAAACAAAGCCCTAACAACAAGAGAGGAAGCAGGGGAGGAGGAAAGCAGGTAAACAAAAGTCTCCTCTTTGTCCTTTAAATGTATTTCTCATTAGTGTGTCTCTGCAGTGCACATGCTTGCCTTCGTTTGGAGAATTATTCCATGTCCATAACACGTCTTGGTCATTTTTCTTCTGTACCTCCCATCTCTCCCCGTCCCCTTCCCAACTCTCCTCAACACCTCCAAAACGCTGAGCTTTTTGTTTCCTACCATCTGTCTGTTTTTATTTATTTATATTTTAGGTTTTCCTACAGGAGAAACTATGTGATATTTAACTTTCAGTATCTGACTTATTTCAGGAGACTTTTACTTCCAAGAAGTCTTGAGCAAGAACAACAAACATTTTTCTCAAAGGATCCTGTAACACAATCCCAGAGGAGCTGCCTTCTTAGCTCACAGCTGAGGAAGCAAATGTACAAATCGACCGGTTCGCTTGTTGAATTCTCTCAAAGCCTTCATTTTATAGTGGCTAATAAGAAAAGCAAGTAAATCCAAGGCAGGTTCGTTCAGTTTCTGAGGAATCAGTCCTCCAAATTGCAATGGTTTTAGGCTACAGAGATTTTCATACTGTGGAGAATCCCAAGTTTCAATTCCAGATAGCTGCTCAATTTCTGCAATAGGCTTTCTCAGTTAAAACACCTGATGCCGCTATTGGAAAGGTATTCCCTCACCATTGCCAGTTATCAGCTAGAACGTTCTGGACAGAAGGGATGAAGATGTTATTTTGGCGGGCACAGAGTCAGAATCACAACTTCTTGCTCTTTGCTCAGACAGAACTTCTTGGGGGTAGGGAGGGACACATTTTAACTCTAACTGAACATGTTCATAATACCCCTTAGAGGTTTATTTTTCAAAATTTGTGACACAATTTTTTTCATTATTCATTAGTTTTGTTCTTTATTTGTTTCTGAGGTGAGGGCTATCACTTTGTAGCCCAGACTGGCCTCAGACTCACAGCAATTCTTTTACCTCAGTCCCTTGAGTGCTGGGATTACAGGTATGGGCTTTTATGATTTACATCAATGTTAATAAATATTATTTTGGATATTAGAAAGATTTATGTCTCAAACAGTAATGGAAATAGATGTTTTGAATTCTGTTTAGAAGGGTGAATTTTACTTTATTTTTTTATGTGTCATAAATACATAACTAAGATAGTTTTTTTCCATTGAGTCTTAGGATAAGGTAAAAAAGAAGTGAAATTTTTAAAAATTAAAAAAAATTTTTTTTGATTTGGTGAATATCCATTTTCCCTCAGACATTTTAGGTGTGTGCATGTGTTTACAGTTGACCTATTCTAGATAGATAATTAACCCAGAAGTGTAAGTAGAAAATGGAATGATGGTTTAGGCACAAACATAAGACAGCAGAAATTTAACTGTGCAAGAATTCAGCCCAAAATGTCTTCTCATCAATAATTCAGAAGACAAGAACAATCACTGTGACAAGTGGAACCACATAGCTGACTCTGAATGTATTTGCAAAAATCTAGACATAATTTGTATCTCTAGCCATCTATGGCAGGCAGAACTGTGGCCCACAGAGACACACTCCAATTCTGAGAGGCTGCAGATACACCGCATTATAAGGCAAAGGAGAATGAAAGTGGCAAATAGAATTAAGGTTCCTAATCAGTCCACATTAAATAGCAAGACTATCTCGCGTTACCAGGGTGGCCCCATGACAATCACAAGGAAGCTTAAAGGCAGAAGAGGGGGTTGCGATTGAGAATTATAAAATGGCAGCATGAAGAGGATGAAGGTGGCATTGCTGGCTCTGCAGATGGGAGATGGGGTGTTGGGGCCAGGAATGTGGGCAGCCATGAGAAGGGGGAGAGCGCAGGAACAGGGGACCCCAAGAGCCTCTGGAAAAGAAATACATTGATCTTAGCCTGATGCGATCTGCTTTTAACTTCAGATAATGAGAACTGAAAGGTACTAATGATAATAATCTGTGCTCTTTTAAATTTCTATTTTGTGGGGTTTTTTTCATGGCTGCAGTATAAATTTAATAATTCTCTTACCATTATTCCTGCTTCTGTATTTTAACTACCCAGAAATAATGGTTACACAGTGCTATAAACTGAAAATGTGTTCAGTTCTGACAAATCTATGAAAAATCAAATTTATGAAAGAAGAAATCAAGCTTCGTGCAAGGTACCATGCTAGGAAGTAACAATTAAGCAAAGATTTAAACACAAATATTTCTAATGTATTTCAAGTCTGAACACTTTCAACTAAACTACTATCTTTTATAATAAATATAAATGCTACTTTAATTGAAATTACTTAAATAACTGAGTCAAAGCTTGAAGAATATGATTGTGCTCAGTGTCACTATGTGGTGTTACGTATTCTAAAGTAACTTAGGGGGCTGGGGATATAGCTCAGTGGAATAAGCGCCTGCCTAGCAAGCGCAGGGTCCTGAGTTCGATCCCCAGTACCGCCAAAAAAAAAAAAAAAAAAAAAAAGTAACTTAGAAGTTTCAGTAATTAGGTACATTTGTTGTTTCAGGATATGATGAAAAAAAGTCTTTATAGATTGGAACTGAGTAAATATGCACCTGAGCTTTAAATAACTAATTTAGATTTTTGGATTCATGAAATATAACTGCAATTCATTATTTTGTGTTTCCAGCGAGTGGTCAGAAAGGCTAAATACATATAGCTCAGATTCTATTCTGCAATATCACATGTACTTCTTGCACAAGGAAAAGAAACACTCCTCCCTCACTACTAGGATTTGTATACACCTCCTTGGGAGAGCTATACAACTATGATTATGTGCAATCACCATAATCCACTGTTATTTTGTCAATATGGTATGAAAGCATTCTCTAATATCCACGTCTTATGGAACTATCATTACCTGGTAAGCCTGTTAACCTATTGTAAAATTGGTGACGTTGCTCTGTATTTTCCCTTTACACTTTTCGTGTCCCTTTGCAGGGGGTCTGCAGTGGGAGCTGGCTTAGGGCGTGATTCAGGGCAGTCTTTATTTTGGCAGAAGGTAGTGCAAATAGCTACAACAAAAAGTCAAGCACTCATGCTTCCAGCATCACCGTTTCCTGACAGCTGACTCAATAGCTCAGCAGGAATTTTTAGCGCCGTCTTGCCAGGTATGCAATTTACACTTGATAAATAATTTGGATCTTGGCCTCTCACTTCGTTAGTTGTCAGAGTGCGCTGTCCTTAGAGCAGCAGATTGCACAGGTCTTAGGGGGGAAGACTGGGCCCATCCTTCAATCCTTCAACAGGTCATTAAAGAAGAAGCCCCATCTGGCACACGCCATACCTATGTTCGTTTTCAAAGCAGGATGGGGACATTTTAGGGCTGGCAAAGCTGTTGAGAATACGGTGAAGAAAATAAGGCTTTCAAAGATAACATAGTTCCACAGTAATGCAGCATAACTGGAAATTATTTTTGTCTGAGAAAAAAATAAACTTTTGGAGTGAATTGAAACTTTAGCTATATTTTTCTAGTTTGAGTTGAGTAATATGCAGAATTAAAGAATATCTGTTATTAGCTAAAATTTTTCTACTTCTTTTTAGTCCAGAGAATCCTATTTCACAAGTTATTTTTAAAATAACTTTGATTCAGAGACTTTTTTTCTGTTTGGATTTAGAAGGGTAAATTTTATTATTCAAATGTGAATATTTTATAAATGTTATGTATTTTTTAAAATATGCAAAAGAAACAGACTATATTTATGAGTCTCAGGAAGAGGCTGAAATTTTTACTTTAATACCTTACTTGAGAAATAGACTTACACTGCCATATTCAGACAAATTAATTATTAAGTCTCATTTTGTGTTTATATAGGTACGCTAATATGCAAATCTTTCTTTTCCTGGGATGTTAGATATGTTTGAAAATTATTAATGCTATTTGTGAAGACATAGAAATTCTTCCAGTCACTACTGCTCAGATTTATTTTTAAAGGAAGAATAAACATCTGAAATATTGCAGAATTCTCATAAACTTTAAATTTGCCAAGAGTAGCTGAGAGGAGTAGGTAAATTATTACACTACAGTACCGATTCACCTATATTATAGAACTATATTTTCCAGCTTAAGTCAGAATTTAGATTCTTAGTGTAGGTCTCAATCTCATATGTTAATAATGAAATGTCCGTTTCTTATGGAGTCAAAAGAACAAAATGAAATTAGAACAATGTCGATTGTGTGCATCTGTAAACAGTTGTAAATCTACATCCTCAAATAAGATCTCATGTCAGAGGATTGTTGTTCCTTTAACACCATCTGCTTTAGAAATCATCATGGTGTTTCTGTTGGCTGTTTTGAATACAGGGATCATCTTTACTTAACCTGGATTGTACTGTTGATTTGACATCTGATTTTCTGCCCTGCTCCAATCTGGCACCCACTCCCTGACATGTCACACTAGCATTTGGCCCTCACAGATCTATGCCTTTTAACTCTAAGTTTTGATGTCCAGTACACTGTTTAGGCCCCCAAAAACCACTATGGCCAGACTTTCATGTTTGGTGTGAAGGAAGATTGTCCTGAAAACTCATGTTGGTGTTTGCATTTTGCCTTAGTGACTCTGTGAGCGAGTAAAAATTGGACAACAATATTTCCGAAGTACTGTTTGTAGGCTGATGCTTAACGGTCTAACACAGGAAATATCTCAGGGGAAATTCTACGGTCAGTTATAAAAACGTGTCATTTCCTGGCAAAGACACAGCAACTAAGCACACCACCATAACGCGTGGAAAAATGGCCAGCAGACGAGATACATATGTACAAACGGAGTTCTGTTTGAAAAGGAGAAAGCCATTCTTATAAGAAAAAGGAAGGCAGGTATTTTTGCATGCCTGAGGAAGATTATAATTAGTGACATTTACATTCTGAAAATGCAGTCTCAAAATGAGTAATAAAGGTATTGAAACAAATACTTGCCAATCAAGAAACAGAAATTTTGTGGCACTGAAGAGAAGATACGCTTTTACCAGGAGGAGAAGCATAGATGACATGGATATTTTTATCTAACTTGATTTAACTATTCTATGATTTCTCTAATAGAATATTATCACTACTCAATACCCGAATTCCACAATTCACCTTTTATGTGTTTTCATGTGATTAGGCTTAAATTTACTGTACATCTAAATAGAATTCGCATCCTAAATTGTTAGACTCAGTCATTTTTCATTGGTTAGATCCAGCCTTTGTGGTCACCATAACGGCACAGGAAAAGCCTCTTCCTGGTGGGACTTTGTGATGGTGTTTGCCTGAGCAGGTCCTGAAGGTGGTCACAGAGCTGATTCCAGCGCTCCGCTTCGAGGCGAAAGGCAGTAGCATGGCTAGGCAAACACACGCACATACAAGTGACGGTCTTAAGGAAAAGCTGCCTTTTCAAAGATTTTCTTTCTTTGTCCTGAGAGCATAGTGAGAATAAAGTGATCTTGTCCCGTCTCTATCTTTTTACAAAAGTAACCAATCAAGGCCCAGAAGATTAGAAACACAGCAGCGTAGGTACGCTTGCACTGCGCTGTACAGTATGGCTACAGCTCGGCGTTGGAGCAAGACGCCTGGATAGAATAAGGGTTCTAGCTGTTCTCATCTCGTTAGTGAGTGAATGTAAATGATCACCAGGATTTGTCGCAGTTGTTCCGTTCTTATTTTTATTGTTACTGTTTTAAATAAGGACATTGAGGAATTTTTAAAAACTATTTTTCTACAGCTATTATTTATCCAAAAACCCCTTTTTATTAAAAAAATGCACATATGTTCTTTCTTTCATAAAGAACATATTATCTCAATTTTTTAATTTTTATTTTTATTAGTACAAATCTGTAGTACACAGTGATCACATGGGGAGTTGGTATATGGATATCGCACATTTTAATTCTTTTTCCATCTCTTTCTCCTTTCTTTTTTCCCCTTCCTCCATCTCTTGGCCCTCTTCTCATTTATGAAAGATCTGTTTCCATACTTCTTTTAAGGATCGTTGTTGGTGGCTAAAGTTCAGCAATTATACAAGAATGTTTTAATAGTATTTAGAGTTTTTATGTCAGAAACATATGTATGCACACACAGGTGTCTTGTTCAGTGACTTGTGAAAAATGACTCTAGAGACCTCAGCCAAATGGACCATATGACTCGGGGATGGCAGACCTCTGTCTGGATCTTCGGGAGACTTCCTCTAGTCACAAAAGCTGCGGCCAGGGGTAGCCTGGCATAAACCACGCTACACCACAAGGTACCCAGGCACTAGGGCCACAGACTGTCTACACCACTGACCCAAAAGAATATGGCTCCAGATTTTTGAGTCTATTTATTTTCTTTTGCCTTGAAAGGAATTTTAAATGTTTTAAGACCAAAGAGCTTTGTTGTATGTTCAATTTTCTATGTTATTTTATGGTTAAATTTCCATTTGGGGGAATGTTATAATATGCATTATGTCTTGGTTACTTTTCTCTAGTTGCTGGGACAAAAATAGCTGATGTCAAGGACTAAGGAAGAAAAGGTTATTTAGTTCATAGTTTGTGGAGGTTTCAGTCCATAATTACCTGGCTCCAAGACAGAATGGCACATAGCAGAAAACAGCAAAAGCAGCAAAAGCAAAAAGGAGGAGCTTGGTAACTTGGTGTTGCTGAGGATGGCTGGGGCACTTTTGGGGGGAGCTCTGCTTCTTTTAGTGTGGCTTCCTGGCTCCAGTGCAGACCCCTCAGCCTGCTGGCACAGAACCTTCATCCTGCTGGCACAGACTTGCTAGCTTTTCACCACTGACCTTTCAGCCTTCCCAGTGCATATTCATGAAACAGCCCTGCATGAGATGTCATGAGTGGTTGGCCTCCAGTTGGACTAGTGTGGGAGCATTGTTATGGGCTGTAGGTCACTCTCTTTGTATATGGCTATTTGGGTGACTTTTGTAAAATAATGTTATAGTATGTGTGCTGTTTTGTACCCCTTGTAAACCCTGACTACAACATATTAGATTGGGTATGTATAACTGGTAAGCCTGTACTATATTAGAATGAAAATTTATTTGATATGCTTTCTTGCCCTTGGGATAAAAAGTAGTTATATAGTAGGAAAAATAATTACAAAGGAATAAAGATGATTATAAGTTCATATGAGTAGGTAAAATCTAAGATTGATTGTACTAGTGGAAGAGTTTATAAAATGGATATCCAGTAGCATACATCTTCCATAAATGACTATGCATTTCCTACAGTAAGGAAATTTAGTATTTTATTAGTTTTGTTTATCCTTAAAATAGTGATCGAGGTAATTTTCTATTAAATTAAAATTATCTGTTAGCACTTCTTTACGGATCATAGTACATTTTAATAATAAAGCCTACGATTATCAACTGGGAAGAGTGATTCTACTGCACGATAAAGCTGATGTGTCCCGTGGTGCTCATTTATAGTACTTAACTGAGATCTGGTGAATTGTTAACAAACTGTATAATAAGTACAAATGAACTTTATTTCCACTTTAGAGATGAAAATACTTCTGAAGTTGAATTTCTAATATTGTAACTGCTCTAATTCAAATATTATTATTCATCAGTAATTAATCCAAGGATAAATGACTAAGCTGAAATGAGGTTTTGATTGATAACAAAGAACTTCATAATGATGAGAGCTATGCGAAAGTGGAATGCCACACTTAAAAAATACTCAGCTTCCCTCTACCCAAAGCATTAGGGCAGCACTTAAAATTATTGTAGAAATGATCCACATATCTTACAGAAGCTTCGATGACTACCCTTTAGCCCGCCAAAAACAGTGGAGAGAAACTCCTGATGTTACTGTCTTGCAAGGTTTTTATGTTTTAACCAGGTCTGGTGGTGCATGTTTGTAATACCCTCACTCAACAGGCTGAAGCAAGACGATTGCCATGCATCTGAGACCAGCTTGAGCTACATTGTGAGATCAAGTCAGACTGACCTATGTAGTGAGACCTAGTCTCAAAAAATAAAAAGATATTGGAAAGTTTGTTGTTGTTTTATCCCAAAAGTAATACATGTAAAGCAAGACATTTATATGATAAAAAAGCAATAGAATATTATGATAAGTACTATTATTGGTCCTTTTTCCTCATTCTCCTAGAAAGAGTTCTACTTAAATTTTGTGTTTCAGTTTTTAGTCAATAACAAAAATAACAGAATAACATACTTAGAGCAATGTTCTTTATACATCAGGTTGGAATGTCTCATTTTTCCTATCAAGAAATATAGTGAATTTACTGCCGTTGCCTCACTCATCTCCCACTGCCACCTTTCACAGAGAATGTTAAACTATTCGCCACTTTTTGTTGTAGTCCGTCTTTCATAAGTTCTAATCAAATTTTGCTGTTCGCTTTTATTTGAATAAATGTCTCATCCGTCCTCATTGTTACGTTTATACCATCAAAGCTTTGAACATTCCAATTCTATTAATGTGCTGTAATTAATTCCTCTGTGCTTTACCTACAGATTCTAAAAGTTGAAATTCAGTAATCTCTGATTTCAGTGTTGTATTTATTTACATATCATTCACTATTGATTGCGATTGGAATCCAAGTGAAAATTATTTTATCTTACATGTATTCAAAGGGAAAGGTTGCGAGTTCTCACGGTCCATTAGATTGACTTCATCCTCTCAGTTGCTCAATATCATGACTCACTTGGGAGATTAGAAGTCCCTAATGATCACTTTAATTAATCATATTGTGCTTTCTATGGAAACAACAAGACTGAGCCTGACAAAGATCTTCCCTTAAGTATAAATCATATAGGTCTTTTATCTTCATTGCAGAAGTAACATTAAGCATCTTTAATCATGAGAAAGAACTAGAAAGTGTGTAGAATTCACACAAAACATCAAAATCTTTCCAAATATTTTGCTTATGTGTTTCATTTTTAATTGTCTTAACATTGGAGAGGGATCAACACAGAAATAATAATAACTCAATTGACAATATAGAGCTGTGACTGGTGCCTTCAAAGGTCATAACTAATGTTGCAAGGGTAACAAAAGAATTTGGAATAATACACCCATTTCAACAGAGTGGATGAGTGGATCTCGAGGAGCTCTGTGGCAAGTTCAAGGCAAACTCCTTAGTGTCCCTTTGTGAAAAATTTAATTGTGCAGCTTTGTCTTTCCTTAGTCTACAAGGTGTTAAATTACAGACAATATTATGACATTGCTAGGCATTTGGGGCCAAAACCGTCATGTTCACACATATACATATGCACCTTCAGGATTGTTGGCCATAGGAGTGAGTGGAACGGGAATGGCAGTGATGCATGACATTTCTGGGGTGGACCCCTAACGTATCCTACACCTCCTCAATGTAAGCTCTGGAATTGCTGAGCCATATGAAGAAGGAGGTTGGTTCTCACAAAAGTGCACAGAAGAGCAATTGACCAGTATTCATCAATGACAAAATGAAGGAATGAAAGTATTTACAGTGATGAGACTCAGGATATAGGAGAGATTATCTAACCTACTGTTATGGTTGATACATTGTGTCAACTTGGGGAGTCTAGAGGTTTGACTGAGTGACTCAGCAGGAAGCCAGGGTGCTTACTTTGTACAGATCCTGAGCCTGTGGAAGAGGAAGGCATGGAGATTATGTGAGATCTACACACCCCTGGGTGGGGGGAGCCTGTTTACAATGTAAGGGAGAAAAAGAGGCTGCTTTCCCGCCATTCCTCTTTTGCTCTTGTGGGTTTTGCTGTGTTCTGCCACCATGAACGTTTGCCCTCTGCCATGTGCCACTCTGCCTGTGAACCAGCCAAGTATGGACTGAAACCTCCACAAACTGTGAGCTAAATAAACCTTTCCTTCCTTCATTTTGGGCATTGGGTATTTTGTCTCAGCAACAAGAAAGAAAAGTAACCAAGATACCTACCTATCCTGACACACATACAATTATTTAGTTAGGGAAAAGTACACTTTACTGGTCTCTGTCTCTCAATGCTTTAAATTTCTATCATATTTTTTACTTAAATTGAATTTTTAAAAGGATAGCACAAATAAGTGAGAAATAGCTGACATTAGTACCTTTTTATTTCCTTAGTACTTAGACCGGGTTTTCTTGGGCATGTGGATGTTTTCCTGGAGTTTGGAAATGCTTGTGCTTGCTTCCTTTCTTATAGTCCTTTCTTTTGCCCTTCCTTCTTTCTTTCCTCCCTCCCTTCCTTCCTTCTTTTCCTTTTCTTTCTTTGGACAAAAATATATTATGATTTCATTATCATATTTGTAGGATATTCCATTTGCTTAGGCACAAAATTTATCTTAAAACATGTATTTTCTTCCTGAACACCCACTTCTCTGAGCCCTTCGGTTATCAGCTACAGTATTTTGTAATAATTTAGGCCAATCACTTTTTAGCTTCTCTGTCTGTGATGTAGGTACCATTCCAGAAGTGGTTTTTCAAATATTCAATCCACTGTTCCATTCTCCTTTTGGCACTCCTTTTGAATTTTTTCTAGATAATATCTTATAGTCACCTTTACAGGAGTGATTTATGGCTAGGAATGTAATTCAGCTGTAAAGTACTTGTCTAGTATACATGAGGTTCTGGATTCTATCTGCAGCATTGCAGAAACAAAACAAACAAAAGTGCAATATGGGGTATTATTGAAAGGAAGACTCTCTGACACTTTTCTTTATGAACTATTTTAATTTCCCTCTGCAAATTGGCAAGAGCTTGCATAATTGCAGGATTTGAGGTTCAGGATAATTTGTATCCAATCTTTTTCTTTTAGCACTGTACTATTACATCCTAGTATCTACCAGTGTGCTGTTGCTCATCACATGTCTATTATATTTTGTTTCCTTCCTTTAAAGGTAAACAGTTGCTCTTTAGAAGCTTTTCAGAGCCTCTCATTGGTGTCTGGTGTTGAGTACTGTGAAGTTTATGCTCTTTTGCCCTTTATTAGGCTATTTTAACTTGGAACTCGCTTTCTTTAGCTCAGGAAAGTTCATCTCGTGTTTCTTGAATAAATTCATTTCCATTTTTTCCATTTCCTCCATGTCACTTCTACCCTCCAGAATGCCTATAAGATATATATTTAATATTCTGGCTCTATACCCCATATTTTTGAAAAGTGATTATGATCATTCTGCATTTCCTATGTCCCAACTATTTAGTATTATTTAATTGTTATTCTATTTTTATATACACACATAATTACTATCTTTTAGCTATTTAATATATACTTAACATATTATATAAAGAACTTGTTGAAAATCAATCACTAATTTGATTTCAGATTTTATTCTTTCATCTTTTCATCCATTTTTCTATGTTTTAATGTATTTTTCAGTACTCGAAACTCACACCATAGGTGAGAAACATGGGGGCATATATGCCTACGGTGGATGTTCTTAGATAACTACATTATACATCAGAAATTTCTCAAATTATACCACTGCTCTTAATCACTTGGATACTATTACATATATAATATGATGAAGATCTGGAAAGATGGAATATATCCTTCTAAGACTCTCCTACTGATTCCAGATTCCCAAATATATACTTTTAATCTCCAAATATTTTAAGTATTTTTCCAGCCTCTTTGCCTATGAGATAAGAATATATGTCAGGTAGTACTGTCAATCTTTGATACGTACCTGCATATGTTGGGAGTGGTTTGCATTTATACTTTAGAGCTAGAGGTTGCTTCTCTGTTACTAGGAACATGCCTTATTCCTTTGGTTTTACTCCATTTTCCTCTAAATGTGAGTGTGAAGTACAAACTGAGAGATGGAAAGATTTGGTGGTCATTCACGTTGACACATGGTGAAACTTGTGTTAAATGGAAGTTCTATCCCAGTCAAGTTCTATCCAAGTCAAGTTTCTTAGGTTCACAAACTGCAAAAACACATGCTATCAATGTCAGTCTAACTTTATTGAACTATAGAGCATGGTCTCAGGCTGACAGCGCTTATGCAGTATCATTTGCAAAGAGCTATTTATTTTCTATTGATTTCTACAGTCATTCTCTTCACTTTCTACTACTTTCTAAGACATATCTGTCCTTTGGTCTCAGTTGAGTCAGCTCCTTGGCTTGCTCCCTCCAGAACACTAACTTTTTTCTTGCCTACATTGGAGTATATACATTTCACAGCAGCTTTCAATTAAACCCAAAGTTCATAATATTTTACATTTATGTTTCAATATAAATAGCTATAGCTACAAAAAATCTCTATTATTTCATCACTGTGCATTGTGAACATTAGCATAAAATCAAAAAGAATTTACCAAGAACAGTTGTGGATAGCTAGCAGTTATTAGGATTAGGGAATATGGAAGATACCTTTATGGAAAAGACAAAAATGAAAGAACTGGTAAGTTAAATGTTTTGCCTTTGGGTGATGTAAGTGATTTTGCACAAGTACTTTCAAATATTCCTCTTCTTCTGTTTGGACGTGGGACTATGAAGACAAGTAAATGGAATTTGAATACTAATAAATTAGTAAATATTGAAATAGAGGAGCTAATAGTGTACTTTATTTGCACTTCACATTACAGCCAGTTCCAAATTTAAGGATCACATTGTAATGAGTGTATTACTCCATGCGGCTATGAGGAAAAATATAGTATCATTAAAAATAAATAGTGACATCATTTTAATCAGCTTGTATTTAAATGGAAGTTCTACCCAAGTCAAGTTTCTGAGGTTCACAAATTACAGAAACACCTGCTTATTTACCAAAGTGGAAAATTTAGAAGGCAAACTGCAAAAACTCATGACTTGAAATATTATTTTTATTTACAGCTATTTAATTAAAAAACAGATTCAGAGTTTACAAAGCAGGACCTATTTTGGCAGTAATTAATTATAAAATATGGGAATAGCATCCTTAAAAAAGTAACTCCAAGGTTCTTATTTACATGCAGTAAAGATGAGAATACAAAACCTGTCTATAAATCAGGCTTTGAATTTTACAATAATTGTGCTTTTCAAAATTGATAATTAAATTGCTATGTGTTTGGGAGAAGGTCAGCCTGTTGGGATAGTGTAGATTAATCTCTCTAGGGCATTTGCTTTAATAACCATGAATCGTTTCATAAGCTTGAAGTCTTGGTGAAATTCCACCCAGCCTAAAATCTTTGAAAATGATTGGAATTCACTAAGACACATTTAATATTTTTATTTAATCACCGGTTAATCTGCCTAAGCACTTTCGTATCATCATCTACACTACACTTACATATCTGGGAAATGAGAACATGAAGCTTCCTGGGTTTCTTTGTTTGTTCCTGTCTGTGTTTTACTGTTGGTGCCCTGGGCTAGATGTACAGAGCAAGACATATGAACTAAGGGTCAGGCAATAAAATATGTCATTCTATACATCGCTATTTGACATCTGTTGCCTGATTTTGTATTTCTATTATCACATTTCCATGCCACACCATTATATAAGTTATTAGGAATACAATTTGATATAATGTAAGAGAGTATGCTGTGATCCTGCCTATGATAGGATAGATGCTATGGCAACACAAGTAAAATATAAATCTGAAACACTCCTAAGAAACAAAACAAAGATAATTTGAAGCTGAATTATCTAGAGTGCCTTCAGGGTAGTAGTAGGATTTAAGAAACCATGCATATAGCCTAAACGGAAAAGAACAAAAAATAAATTGCAAGTGAAATATACTATTTTCTAAGGAAAACTTTTCAACAGCTAGATACCATTTATGTATCTCTTTAAGTTCATAAAACTGACATTTTGCTACATTGTACCAGCATAGCCTTAAATTACTATTAGAATACATAAACCATATTTGGTTGGGAAAATCATTCAATGTGGTTATTAGTAGTAAATGTTTCAACTCTACTTGTCAAAAGCTTATACTATGGTGCAGGAATTGCTGTTGTTTGAAGCATAGATTCTTATTCTAAAATGAGACCTGTTTGTCCCTTTTGTCTATTAAATATCTTGTGCTTTCTATTAGTATTTTTTGATATTTGTTGGTATATTAAGGAAAGACTTGTCTTAATATTTGGAAGGACAGTGTTTATCATCATAATGTCTACATTATATGTATATTCATAAACCTTATGGACTACTAAAGGAAATATACTTAGGATCTTAGGATGGCAGCATTTGAGAGAAAAGTCTGCTTTTTCCTAAGAAAAAGTTACAAATTATTAATTAGTTTTAATTAACAAGATTTGTACTAATAACAAAAACATGTTTGTATTTGCTTTCTTCTTGGGTACTGGGAGTTCTTTTCTTATCTGTCTGTGGTTATCTACAGTAGCCAAACACTGTACAGAAGCTGGGTACCTTATAAACAATAGCAATTCATTATTCACTGATTTGGAGGCTGAGAAACCCAACATTAGGTGCCAATAGATCGGTGGCCTGGTGAGAGCTTATTTTCTTCTAGTTCACACATAGCAACTTTCCAGTGTCCTCATGGAGTAGAAGGGGCGAGGGAGGCCCTGGGGCCACTTACACAAGGAGTGATACCAGTCTTGAGGACGCTTCATCTTGACCTAATCTTCTTTCAAAAGCCCATCTTCTGAAGACATCATACCTAAGATAGGATTTCAACATATGGATTTCAAGGGAAATAAATAGTCATTGGATGGTACTGGCACATGCAAATTAGACATACTATAAAATCAACATTATTAACTCATTTTGATATAGTTATCTCTTTTAGTCAGCACAGACTGTTAAACACCGAGCTTTAACAAAGTTCAAAAATGAAAGTATGATCATTGCTCTTAAATGACTATGGCAATTTAAAATATTTACAAACTACTAATTCTTTATTTAGACCATCTGTTCTGAACAGGAAAACTTTCCTTCTTCAGTGGATGGATTAGTATACTTTTATCAGTAGTGCAATTCATTATCATTAATATTTACTACATTTTTATTATTATCCAGCTTCCTTTATAACTTGCTGACAGGGATATTTAGAAGTGGCCATTTGTTACTTTTTCAAACTCTGTTTTTGGTCAGTTTCCAGGATTATACAAAATAGTGCAATTACACATGAAGATAATTGCAGCATGAATTTATGAAGCCAGAAGCTGCGGCTGCAAATAAGTAGTGCGATCATAGTCTTTACCTTTTTACTGAAATCCTCTACACTGTCGAATAATATGTACTTAGTCTTCTTTTAGCATATATGTCTTTCTACAACTAGTGAAAACATTTATTACACATTTCCATGTCTCAGAATTTACCTATAGATTGAAGAGAACGTTTGTAAAATAAAACATAATTATGATTTTCCCTGGTTTTACAAGTTGTACATTATGAATAATCCAAGTATTTTGTGAAATATTATAGCATATAAAATCTATACAACTTTTGAAGTGGTTTTGTGCATTTTATGACCATCTCTGTAAATGTTTCTGACTTTTATTTTAATAATTTTAAAGAATTCTCAATTTTTTAAACTATTTGTGTAGTAGGCTAAACTGTCACATTCACTCTCCTCTGCAATATGAAGCAACATAATAAAAGTTACTATACCCCAAGGCTGTTTGCATCTCAGATTAATTTAATTTCTCGTCTAGATAATTTAATACTAATTCTTTGAAAGCTCCTATCCTGTTCCAGATCATTTGTTGCTTTTACCATCAATAAACACATTAGCCTAAAAATTATGGTTTAAAATGTGTTTTCATGTGATGATAGCAATCCACAAAATCATTTGCTCAATGTTACTTCCAGAATTCAGTTATTACCACTGAGATAATCACTCTACCTTTAATTATGCTGTCTACAAAAGCTTACAATAGATTCAGTTCTTAACAGAACATTCCTTAAAGCTATTCACCCTAAACTATTAAAGTGAGATATTAATGGTGCTGTCTACTGTGGCTGTTCCTGGCAGATTCCTGAGTAAGATAAAGTTTTGTGTAGAACAAATTCTTTTCCTCTGTCATTGGCTTGCAATCTACCATGGAATTGGGTGACTTTTCCCCAACTTATCATTCTGATGAAACTTTCTTGCTTGTGAGTCAAATGTCCAGCAACTTCTTTGGTGTGTGCACTAGTATGTGTGTGTGTACACATATGCCTGCAACTGTATAAGGCAGAGAGGTTTTTTAAGGTAAAGAAGAATTTGTTATGTAATCCTATGGCAACACAAAAGAGTATAGATAGTAAAAAGAAAAACCAGATTTTTGCCTCTGGCTTTCGCTTTTGTTTGCCTGGTGTATATTGAAAACTTAGTCCTTTTTGCTCCATTTTTGCAGAATTTGCTTTTAGGAAGTAATTAAATTAATTTATTCTCCTTGATATGTAAATGATGAAAGGTTTAATAATGCTAAACGTCAGGTCTTTATAATGTTTTCAAAGAAATTCAACTACAAATGAAAAAACTATTGTTAATTTAGTAGTCAAATAGTATTACTTGTAGGGAAGAGTAAGCCATGCATGGTGGCACATGATAATAATCTCAGAACTTGAGAGGCTGAGTCAGGAGGATTGCCATAAGTTTTATGCTAATCTGGACTACATAGTAAGTTCAAGGCCAGCCTCAACTATATATAGATCCTGTAACCAAAACCAAAACCAAAATGTAAAAATGCTATGAATAACATTTCATACTAATGTATATTATATATAACAATAGATATGCATATAAAAGTTATATGCATTTTACTTACAAATCTCTTATAGTCTAAAAGCAAAACTTTGAGGAAAGTAACATTTTCATTTCTATCTTATGTACATCCTTTTGTACAGTTATCTCTAGAAATTTCTGAAATGATGTTGAAAAATTAGTAGTCTCTTTATATTTGTGTGTAGCAGGTGAATGAGGGAGCTCTTATCTTCATGCTTATCCTAAATATTAAAAAAAATATTTAAATCAATTTGCTTAAAAAATAGAGAAAAGTTGAATGCCAGTGAAGGGGAGAAATAACACCTTAAAAATAGAGGACCTAAACATGAGTGACTGCAGACACCTCCCATAAAATAATGAAATATATGTGCTAATGGAAAGACATTTAAAAGCCCTGGGAGAAAAAGCTGTCGGGTGAGAAGTCTTCCTGTTAAAAATAAGGTCCAACAAAAAAGATGAGTCTTCCAGGAAGATGGTGGAGCAATAAGCAAAAACATAGCAGCCTCTCCCTTATATGGAATCCAGACATGGAAAAATAACCGTAAGAGAGGGAGAAAGCAAGATGGGAGTTGGACCCCTGAGATGCAGGGAAGATTTGATTGGAAAATTAGAGCCTATAGAGAAATCGAGGAGACAGACCACAATGCATGAAAAGGAGGAGCGATCAATCTGCACTTTCTCTCCAGCTGCTGGCTCCTGGTTCCTGAGAAAGGAAGATCAAATTTACGGAGGCACAGTGAAAGTAAGTGCCTCCAGAGGGCTTCAGATGAAACACACCAGTGGAATGGAGTAGTGAATGCTGTGTGCTAAAGTATAGCTGGTGAGTGACTCCAGCCCAAGCATCTGCCATATCCTCTGGAGAGAGTGCTTGGTCAGACGCCATTCTTGGGAGGGGCCAACGGAACCTGGTATTCAGAGCAGCCTTGGATTGTGTTTGATCTCAGGGCTCCCAGTGTTGAACTCCCACAGTGACTGGGTGAGGGACAACCACAGGAGACACCCAAGTGAGGAGCCATAGTTGGGCTGGCAAGAGACATCCAGACTGTTACAAGCCAAACAAATCAGGCCATCCATGAACAAAGGCCAGGTTCGGCCTGAATTTCCAAGAATTTGAAAGTCCCACAACCAGTACCCCAACCCTAACCTTACTGCAACTCCCCGGTGTTTACTGGGCTCTGATTCCTTCTTTTGTCTACCAGTGGGATCAGAGTCCCACCTTCAACTGGACGCTGCCACAGAACTGTAGACACCAGAATATAACCGCAGCCTGTCAGCACAAAGATATTGCTCTATTTTTCTTTGCTTTTCTTTTGTTGTTCTTTCCCTCCGTCCGGTCCTCCTCATCAGCTGCATGGGGTGTGGGTAACCTTCCTTTGTCTTTCTGTTTTGCTTCTAATCTCTTTTTCTTCTTCTATTTCCCTATTTTTTCTGCTTGTCCTTTTAGAATTTTCTCTCCTTAATTACCTCTGTCTTATTTTTATTCTCTGATACTTTTCTTTTTC
This sequence comes from Dinomys branickii, assembly GCA_004027595.1. Classification (NCBI taxonomy): domain Eukaryota; kingdom Metazoa; phylum Chordata; class Mammalia; order Rodentia; family Dinomyidae; genus Dinomys; species Dinomys branickii. The sequence continues at coordinate 71,316 of PVLD010009401.1, forward strand.
TCTATCTTTAATTTCTTTTATTTTAAAGAGAAAAGAACAAAAACAAAATAGGAAAACAAAGACAAAAACAAGACAACACAAAAACAATAAAAATGATACAAAATTTTTTAAAAAGATGCTAGGAAATTAACAATGGTTTTTCTATTACTTACCATTATCTTCAAAATAGGTACTCAGATTACCAGAGACAGGCATGCAAAATTTATCACACAATTATGTTTGTTTTACTCCAGTTTTAATCTATTTCTTGCCAGTATTTTGTCTAACCTTTATCCAATTATGTATCCACCTTCCAATCCCCTAATAAGATCCTGTGTACCGCTTTTCTCTCTTCCTTCTCATATCACAGAATTTAAAGTTTCAAAGTTTTCCTTTTGCATTCTTCTAAACCTTTAACTATATAACTTTGTTAGTAATAAAGCTTCATTAATCTTTTCAAAATTAACTCTGTAAAATTACTGTCGAATTCTTTGCAACCACTAGCAGAGACACAGTTGTTACATTTAGTACATATTGACTGTAAGTGAACACTTGGGTTGCCTTAATGCTTACATCATAAAGATGTTTTTTATTTATTCTCTAGAAATGAGGGTGGTATGTAACTGGTTCTTTAATTTAGATATATAAGATGAAGCCAGGTGAGGTATATAAGACATATTTAAATGTGTTAATATCTAATTTGTCTGAGGCAGTATTACTGTAGATGTTTCACTTGATATTAACAGAGGCACAGAATTGTCACTATTTTTTCTGTAAGCTAATGCTCAGGTTGCCTTTGTGATATTAACCATACTAGAGAACTTGGTTGCTATTCTAACGGCATTGCATCTTCTTTCTCAAAACGTGCAAGGTGGTTAAAGCTTGGGGCTGTGGCAAAGGATTACAGTTAGCCACATGCAAATTACATTCCTGAAAGGCAGCTTAAGACATCTCCATGCAACAAAGCCTTCGAACCATAAGCATCCACAAACTTCAACACAAAATTAAACAAACAAAAACAAATGAACATGTTATAAATGTGGGGAAAGAAGGCAACAAAGTGCCTCTCAAAAACCTAAGCTCCCTGATAGCAAATTTCTTGAAAGCATAGGAGAAGCAGTTAGACAACAGCTACAAGAGATACTGAATGTAATTAGAGAAGATATAAATAAATGTATCATGCAAAAATGCAGGCACTCTCATTAGGCACTAATTGAAAGATAGATGAGCTAAACAAAATGATACAAATCATGAATAACCAGTTCATCAAAGAATTAGAGTGCACAAAAATGTTTCACTCATAAATCTAGGAGATTAAAAGTCATATTGAAAGTATAGGCATCAGGACAAAACAATGAGAAGACAAAATTTCAGAAGTAGAAGACAATGATGCATTCAAATGCCATCTACTCAAAGACACCTTAAAAAAACAAGACAAAATAAAAAAAAAGATCCAGCAACTGCTAGATAATGTAAAGATTAATTTAATAATAATTGCACTAAGTGAAAAATCAGAGGACAGCACAATGGCACAAAAAAAAATGTTCCCCAAAACAATTCCAGAAAACTTTTCAAGTCTAGGGAAAGAAATAAATATACATAAAATAAGGCATATAGAATGCCAAAAAGTTATGACCACATTACTTGCCACAACACATTATACCCAAATTCCAGAAGTCCATCACAGGGACAAAATCTTAAAAGCTGTTAGAGAAATGCAATAAACCACATACAAAGAAATACCCATTAGAATCACAACAGACTTCTCAACACAAACCATAAAGGCCAACGGAACTTGGAGTGAAGTGTTTTAAGCCTTAAGAGATAATAATTCTTATCCCTGAGTTGTGTAGCCTGCAAAACCTTCTTTTAAAATGGATGGAGAAATAAGTTATTTCATGACAAGGAGCACCTCAAGAAGTTCATGACTGCATCAGCATTACAAAATATTCTCAAGGATATCTGAGAAAGAGACAAAGAAGAAAACAATGTCAGTAAGTCAAAAAGAGTAAATACATCCGGTGTGTTGAGCAGTTAAGCTAAAGGGGAAAATGAGGAAATCAGCAACAGGAAAAACATGCAATGACACAAGTCAATCCTCGGTGTCATACTCTGAATAAATAGTAATTCTCAGTGTAAATGGTCTCAAATCCCCAATTAAAAGATACAGATTGATAGACTAGATCAAGAAAGAAAACCAGCAACCTGCAGGATACAAGAAACACATTTAATTTAAAAAGATACTCACAGATTAAAAATCAAAGGATAGAAAACAATATTCCATATCATAGGATCCCAGAAAACAGCAGTAGTTACTATACTAATATTAGGCAACATGAGTTTCAAGCTACCACTGATCAGAAGAGACAAAGAATGACATACATATTAGTTGAGAAAATTCAACAGGACTAATTAACAATTATAAACAAATAGGCACCTAGTACTAGTACGTTGAAATTTGTAAAATAAAAACCCAGATAAACACCAATACAGTAGTAATGAGGGACCTCAATACCTCACTCCCACAAATGGACAGATCAACTAGACAAAAAATTAGAAGAAAATCAGAGTTGAATCAAACCTTTGAAGAAATGGACTTAACAGGTATCTACAGAGTTTTACATCCAACAACAAATACACATTCTTCTAAGTAGCACATGGGAATTTCTCCAAAATAGACCACATACTAGCCAATGAAGTAGGCTTAAGTAAATGTAAAAGAACTGAAAATACCCCAAGCATACTGTCAGATCATAGTACAATGAGACTAGAAGCTAATGACAAAAGAAACAACATTAGTTATGTAAGCATTTGACAAGTAAATAATAGTCTCTTGAATAATCATTGGGTCACAGATGAAATTAAACGAATTAGATTCCACATTCAAATGATAATGACAAGACAGCGCCAATCTGGGCAGTGGTCCGGGATCCTGCTCAGAGCCCCACCCCCGCAGCTGGCGCCGCGGGAACGGTGGCAGCTGCGCTCAGTGGCTCCTGTGAGAAAGCCGAGGAGGCGGAAAAGGGCCAGGGAGAGCCAGGATCTCCTGCCAGCACGGATCTCGGAATGGGTGAGCCGAGTGAACACCGCAGCAGGATTTCTGAGTCAGGAAGAAGCTCGATCCAGGGAGATACATCTGAGTGGCATTACTGTCTGCACGATCCCAGGGTGAGTTGATTGGGTGCCCTGACCGGTTTTTTCTGAGTCGGGAAGAAGCTCTGCCCAGCGAGGAACATCCGAGCAGCTTTACTGACTGCAGGATCCCTGGGTTGGAAGAGCTGGCTGGGTGCCCCGATGGGATTTGTGAGGGGGGAAGGAGCTCCACTCAGGGAGGAACACCTGAGCGGCCCCTTGCCTGCAAGGTCCCTGGGGCGGTGAGCTGTTTATGCGCCCCAGCCAGGTCTCAGGGTAGGGAGTAGAAGCGGAAAGCTTAGCAGACAGCTTAAGGGACATTCTCCCAAAGAGAAGGAATCATTGGAGCAGCCTCTGCAGCAGACCTTTGCCTGCTGAACTGCCTGGGGAATTTAAAGCTCCACATTTTGAATCTGATACCCAAAAATGGGAAAACAGAGGAACAAAACGCAGTCTCAAAACTCAACACAACCCAGAACAAGTTTTGAATGCAAGGATACAGGGGAACCAGGAAGCCACATAACTGCAAGTTATGAAACAATTGCATCCGAAATGAAACAACTCCAACAGGCCATAAAAGAGCTTAAAGAAGAAATAAGCCACATACCTGCAATGATCTCTCAGACAAAATACGAGCTGAAAACAATGATAGAAGAAATGTTCTGTACACATAGAGAAGAAATAGATAAAAGACTAGAAGAAAATAGGAAACAAATGGAAACGTTACAGGAGCAATTTAGGAATGAATTACCAAGAATGAAACAGGTCCAAAGAGAATGCCAGGATTTGAAAACTCACACTGAAAGCATGCAAAACCACTTAAATGAAACCGAAGATAGAATTTCAGAACTTGAAGACAGCATGGCAGCTTATGAGCGTGAAAGGAAGAAGCTCATAATATCATCAAAGACACAAGAAAAGTCAATCCAACAGCTCCAAGATGAGGCAAAACGGAACAATATTCGAGTTATAGGAGTGTGTGAAACAGCAGGAGACAACACAAACGATATAAAAAGAATATTTGCTGAAATAATAGCAAAAAATTTCCCAAATAAGGTAAAAGATACTGAAGTTCAGTTAATCGAGGCATACAGAACCCCAATGATCCATAACCCAAAGAAAAACACGCACAGGCATATAATAATCAAGATCCCAGATATCCAGCAAAAGAACACAATATTAAAAGCTGCTAGAGAAAAGAAACAGATCACCTATAAAGGAAAGCCCATCAGAATCACAGCAGACTTCTCAACGGAAACCACGAAATCAAGAAGAGCTTGGAGCGAGATATTACAGATTCTGAAACAAAACAACTTCCAACCCAGACTGATGTATCCTGCAAAACTATCCCTCAAATTCAATGGAGAAATAAAATATTTCCATGACAAAGAACAACTGAAGAACTTCATGAGTGCCAAACCAGCATTGCAAACAGCACTAAAAGATATTCTAGACTGAGAAAAAAGAGGCCACAATTCCAAGAACAACAATAGAAATAACTCCCTAAACAAAACAAGCAAGTAAACAGTCAGCTAAAGAAGGAAAACTTCAAGTAAATAACATGACTAGAATAAGCCAACATATAACCATGATAACCATTAATGTAAATGGCCTCAATTCACAAGTCAAAAGGAAAAGATTGGGAGAGTGGATTAAGGAACACAATCCAGCGATATGCTGTACACAGGAAACACATTTTACTCCAAAGGAAATCCACAGGTTGAAAGTTAAAGGTTGGAAAACAATTCTCCATGAAACAGGTCCCCAGAAAAAAGCAGGGGTAGCTATTATGTTTGCAAACAATGTAAACTTCAAACCAAAAACAATCAAAAGAGATAAAGAAGGCCACTACATACTAGTTAGGGGAAAGCTGCAAGAGGGAGAGGTAACAATCCTAAACATTTATGCACCAAACCACGGAGCACCTAACTTTACAAGTCAAATCTTCCCAGACATAAAAAATCAAACAACTAATAACACTATTGTAATAGGGGACTTAACACCCCTCTGACGCAAAGAGACAAGTCAACCGGACAGAAACTCAGCAAAGAAATAACAGACCTGAACCAAAAGTGTGAACAAATGTACTTAGTAGATGTATACAGAGTGTTCCACCCCACAGCATCAGAATACACATTTTTCTCAGCTGCACATGGGTCTTTCTCCAAAATTGACCACATTCTAGTCCATAGAGCATATCTACCTAAATGCAAAAGAATTGAAATTGTCCCATGCATATTATCGGACCAAGGTGCAATAAAATTGGAAATTAATGACAAAAAGAACTCCAAAAACCACATAAACACATGGAAATTAGACAACAACCTCTTGAATAACCCATGGGTCACACAAGAAGCTAAAGAAGAAATTAAAAATTACCTACAAATAAATGAAAACACAAATACAACCTACTGGAATCTGTGGGATGCAATGAAAGCAGTCCTCAGAGCGAAATTTATAGCAATGAAATCATACACAAAGAAAATAGAAAGAGAGCAAATAAATAAACTAATGATACACCTCAAACTCTTAGAAAAAGAGCAGCAAGCCAAACCAAGAGCCCAAAGAAGGGAGGAGATTATAAAACACAGGCAGAAATTAATGCAATCGAGATGAAGAAAACTCTACAAAAAATTAGTGAATCAAAGAGTTGGTTCTTCGAAAGAGTAAATAAAATTGATAAACCCCTAGCCAACCTTATCAAAAAAAGAAGGGAAAGATCTCAAATTCATGCAATAAGGAATGAAAAAGAGGAAGTCACTACAGATCCAAAAGAAATACAAAAGATCATTAATACCTACTTTGAAA
>PVLD010009402.1:0-77220 GCA_004027595.1 Dinomys branickii
ATTTTCAGTTTGCCATAAGGAATCAGAGGCAAACTGGAAATGTGTCGTTCACTTGATCCCTCTAGAATGAACTACTGGTTTTCTCCATACTCTGCTGTTTTCAGACAAGATTGGGGCTATAGATGGCTCTACTATTTTCAGTGAATTATTTTATCCGTAATTTCCCCAAATCACCAAGAACTCGTTCTGCCTTACCATGTGCAGTCTGGTCATTCTTTGGAGAGGTGTTTGTGTGGAATGTCTGGATCAGCCAGAACTTTCCGGTGGGGTGCAGAGCCCATGACATCTACTCGTACATCCTGCTGGCAGACACGGCCATAGCCAAGGCTCCCTACTTTATACTCATTGAAACTGATGGGCCTGGTGTTTGTTAGTACGTGTGTGCAGTGCACGGCGGTTGCCTTCATCACGGGGAAGCTGCACAGTGCAGAAAGCACCTTCACTCCTTTTGCTCCCCTTCCCATCCCCGCTTCCACCTCTTCCTCCCCTGCCCACTTGCAAAAGCTCTATTTCCATTTTTCCTTCAATTTCTTTCTCTTTAAATCCATTTCCCTTCCTTCCTTCTCCCTCCTCCCTACACCTTCTTCCCCTTCTTATTTGTAAAAGATCTTTCTACTTCCTGATATCTATCCTCTACTTTGATTCTTATTTATATGTTGGGTTTCTCACACAAGAGAAACAATGTGATGTTTAGACATGCGAGTCTGATTTGTTTTCGTTAAGATTATGGTCTCGAGCTGAATCCATTTACCTAAAGATCCCTCGATTTTATCCTTCTTTGTGGCACAGCAGTACTCCATTGCACACATATACCAGGTTTTCCTTACCCATTCATCTGTTGGTGGATGTACAGTCTCTTTCCAAGATTTAGCTATCATAAATTGTGCTGCCATAAACATAGATGTGCACGTATCACTGTGGTATGATGACATCACCTCTTTTGGAGTATACCTAGAAGGGAATAGCTAGGTCAAGTGGAACCTCTAGTTTTAGTTTTCTGAGGAATCTCCATATTGATTTCCATAGTGGTTGTACCAATCTACACACCCCAAAACAATGGAGAACGGTACCTTTTTTCCTGTAACGTAACCAGCATTCCTTATGGGACTGAGTTTTGACTCATAATAAGATGGCTAGTCATTCTCTTCACACGACTCACTCACTTACTCAGAAAGTATGGAATTTAAAGATCTCAGGATACAAATGTAATTATTTCTAAGATTATATTAATGCAGGAGAAAAGGAATTGTGAGTTGAGCAGTTGAATAAAGCTTACAAATCATTGAAGCCTCTCAATTTGTTGGTTATACAATTTAAATGTCTGGTTTTAACAGTGTTTCACTATCTATTTAGCAAATAAGAAAACTGACATCAGTTAATACCTATTTGCAACTAGCTATATGATGAAATATACAGCAATTACAAAGTACTTATTAGGTCATACAGCTTATCCTGTCCCACTATGAATTCATAAAAACAAAATAACATAGAAAAAATATAATGTACCATTCTGTCAAAAACTCATGCATAAAATTTCAGCTATGTAATGAAATAAGGGTTATCTACTGTGCTTATTTAAAAATGCTTTTTAATAATTTTCTCTCTGCTCATGGAACTTTGAAGTACCACAGACATAAGTATTATTGTGATAAAAATAATTCAAAATGTAGATATCTGGAAATGTTATATACATATACTCAAAACAACTATGCATTTGAGTATGCTATATATGCGGAGATAATAATATATTTTCCTAGACTATTATTATTTATTATTTACTATTTATTAACTATTAACTATTTATTATTATTCTCAATAGAAGTCATGGAGAGTGGGATAATGGAGATTTGAAGTTCCTATAAAATACCTACAAAAAGTATTTATTTGACTTAATCCATTCCATAGTGGTTGTACCAATTTACACTCCCCAAAGCAGTGGAGACTGGTAGCTTTTTTCCTAAAACCTACACAGCATTACAAGGACTTCATACTCGCAATGCAGCCGAAGCACACTGAAGCCGTAGAAGACAACACTACAGCCCTCGGTCCACCAGCCTGGGTGTCAGAGGGGAGGAGGAAGGGAAGGAAAGGAAAAGGCGTTAAACAAAAGAGAGAGAATGGAAGAGGAAAAGCGGAAACAAATCTTGTGTCAAAGGGGAGGGGAGGAAGGGCTGAAGGGAAGGGAGGGAAGTGGGAAAAAAGAAGAATTAAGACACAGTGTTCTGCGTGTCGGTACAAACCCCCACGCGGACTGTGGTCACTATGCGTGGCAAGTAGGTACGAATAAAATTTTTTGAAAAGGCTCCTTCTGTAAACAAGATACTAAGTACATACTTTTAAACATTTGTTAAATGTGATGTGATCACAGAGTAGTAATAAAATTGTTGTGAGATCTATATACACATATATTACATATATATATGAATGTATCACCTGGGTGAACAGGATAACTCATATGAAATAGCAACTACTGTTCAAATAATGTTAACCTTACACCAGGTAAGAATTTAGTTGATCTACAAATGTCATCAAACTTGAGTGCATGAATTCCCACATTGCCTTACTCCTGTATTATTGCCTAGGCCTAGGAATGATGTCAAGAACTAGGACTCAGATGCAGCTGGGAAAACTCTAGAATATGTACTTTTATGCAGGCAGCAAAGGGACTTTCTAAAGGATTAATGAAAATAACTAATATCTTTGCTCTGTAATGGTGGTAGAAACGAAGGAAAGGTGGTGTGTAACAGTCAAAAACCCAAGAGAACGCTCTGCCCTGTACCTTCTGCTCTCTGCATTCTCACCGGGCGCGTTTCTAGTAAGTTTAACTTTCCCAGTTTCTTCCCCAAATTTCTACACTGGCATATTCATATTGGTATGAAAGTATATATACCATCTGTCATCTATATTTCTACATGTTTCTGACATCTTAGGATTTGCTTATCCTAAGAAAGCAAATCTTAACCTTTCAAGGCCAGGTTTTTTTCTGTGGCGGACAGCCTGACCCAACTTTTGACATTACTAATATATTCTTTTCAGAGGATGTGATGAGGATGCAGGCAGCTGTGCCACACTGAATGTGGCTGCTGTGACAACCCTTCCTCTGCTCAGCACATCAATGAGAGAGCGGCCCTGTGATCTGCTGTCACCAGGGAAGCAACATCAAGAGCTCTGCGAGTGCCTTTATGCAGAAGTCTCAGGCTTCTAACCTGGAGGGCAACCTGACGTCTGACAAGATGAGACTCAGTGATTCTCAGTGCATTAATGAATTAAGGAATCCAGACACCAAACCCCTTTGATACAATGAAAAAGCTTGATTTAAAGGTCCCATTGTGTTGGTTTTAGTGGATATAGTCTGTATTCAAAATGGGTACCTGAGTCTGTAACAAGCTTCGGTGCTGAATCTCAATAAAATATGTAGTTTGTTTCAAATTTCTCAAATAAATCAAAACAAACAAAAGGAAAGATGTTTTGTTTTTATTCCGTTTCTCTCCCTCCCTCCATCCTTCCCTCCCTTTCTCCATGCCTGCTTCTCTCTCTCTTTTTTCCTTCCTTCTTTCTTCTCTTCTTCTCAATTTTAGTTGATTTAGAGTTATACCTCTTAAGTTTTGAAATTTGCACCACAGCTGTAAAGAAAAGTATAAAATTATTTTACTTCTCTGTCTCCTTTCTAGAAAAGCACTGGAAACATTATTTTTCTTTACTGGGTTAAAAAAAAAAATCAGATGAATGTTTTTCAAGCCTTGGTGGAACGGGTTGAAATTTGCATTGGGAGATAGAAGGTCTTGAATGATTATTTTAGAATATTCCTTCTACCTATAAAAATTAAAAAAAAAAATTTACTGTAACTCTATACCGTGTTATGTTGGTAGCAGCTTCTTGCAGGTCACGTCTACTGTATTTCTGATTGCATCAAGAGGCCATGATGAGAGATTGACAGGACCCATCCGGGTGTGTGTAAGTGCACTGCACGATGTTTGCATGCTACCACGTAGTTTTGCTGTGCATATTCTGAGAGGCTCTGTCATATGTGATGCATGACTGTGCATAAATACTTCAATGTTCCTACTGCCACTTGTGTCTTGAAAAGGCTCAGATTAATGGCTAACAAGTGAGCTCCTGTTCATCTTGTAAATCCTAAAATAAGCTATACTGGGACCTTTCCACAGCCAAGAGTGGTTTCAAGGGTAATCTAAAAGCTCCAAAGTATATAGCTGTAATTTCTAGATAAATAAAAATGTAAGTACTTTAATGGGTAGCACATAAAATATAACCATCAATCTATCATCTTTTGTTGCTGATGTATCTCAGGTCTGTTTTAAGAATGAATTCATAATGACAGGACTTTCCTTGACCAAACTTTAATCAGATTCTTCTAAGTCTCTTCTTGGCAAGGCCTGGACCTTGGCCCACCCCCCACTCTTGCCAGGTCTGCAGACTCTAATTTCACAAGAATCTTCTTCAATCAGATAAAATAATCACCACATCTTTGATGCCTGATCACCCTGACCTGCCCTCAGCAAGAATCCTATTACTTTAGTATAACACGATTCTTCCTGCCTTTCATGTTTACTATTCTTAATTACCAGCCAGTATGCCTCATCCTAAATTGCTATGGTTTGGAGCTCAGAACATGATACCCCAAGGAGACTGACAGAACCACAGAAGTAATAAGTTCTCCCCGATCTCTTATGACCTTTTTCTTCTTCCCTCAGTTCTCCTCCAAATTAGGTCATAAAAACTGGAAATCCTCTCCTCTAAACCAAGCCATAAAAACCAGAAATGTCACTCTCTGACTTCTTTCTTGCCTGAAAACTCCTACGTGACAGGAGTCTTACCCATATCAAGAGGAAGGACTATGACACAGAGATCAAAAGAATGAGAGAAAGACCTAGCCAGGCCTTGCGGTGTTCATTCCCATTAGATAATATCCTTGGGTCTCATCCTATTTCTTCATAACTATGCATTCTTCATCAAACCTGAGCACAAACGATATAATTTCCTTATTCTATCTTCAGTCCAAAGACTCCCATGTCATATACAACATTATGTTAAATAAATTTGCTATACTTTGGGTGAGAAAATGATACTACGTCTGTTTGCCCCTAGCCTATATATCTTAACTTGGATTTGTGTGTTCAGAGCTGAGCCCAGATCCTCTCCCCTAACGTGTTCATCTAGACCTCTGTCACAATAGTCCTGAAGAGTATTCTTTATCAACTTAACAAGTACTAATGAACATTTCTATTGATTAAGTGCTTGGTTTTTACCTTTAAAGGTCTTGATTTGAGAAAATATCCATATTCTCCTTTCACACGCAATACGGAGCATGTACCTGTGGCTCGATGCCTCCTCTTAGGCAGCATAGCTATTGACCAAGAAGTTATGCTTAAATTTAAGGAAATGTACATGTTTTAAATACAAATAAAAACCACAAATGTCATTTTGCAGATTAACTATTTACAGGATGTATCAGTTAAAACTAAGTAAAATTTTTTTCACTATGTAAATTTAGTGTGTCCGTGTCACACATGCAATTTAGCTTCCCAAAGTAAAGCTTCCCATGCATGATCATCAGTGCAAAAACTGCGCATTTATCCTTCCACGCACAGGAGGAGAAAGGCCAGTGCTACCCTCACTTCCAGTTTTTGCTCCATTGCTTTTGTATTTCACTATAATTGTCAAACTGAGTTCTTAAAAGTAAATTCTACATTGCCCTTTCCTGCAGAGACACTTGAATACCTTCCTACTGAGCTAAGAAAAACAGAAATACAAACGCTCCATCTCATGTGAGCCAACTTCCTCACTGAACTCTCCAGGCCACTCATTCTGCGGCTCAGTCCTGCTGAGCCCACCTTGCTGCCGTCTCCACAGAGGTAAAGGAATGTGCAAAAGGCTTGAATCCTTGGAACCACGCACTGGAAGACCATGACCCATGGGCGACCATACTTTGTAATTCAGGGGCAGGCCTAAGTCTCAGTGACAGGCAGCACAGCCCGCACATCCCAACATGCTCACCAAATAGTCATTTGCTCACACAAAAAGTTGGCCCGCCCTTTTCCAGGCCATTCCAGCCCCCTGTGAATGACTATAAATGATACTACACAGGGCAGAATAACGGCTTGGCCAGGTTTCTGATGACACTGGGATGGAAGTTATTGCCTGGGAGATGGTGTTTCTATGTAAAATCTGTCACGTGTGTCAATGGCTTTGGAATTCTGCAGTAGATGGAAGCTGGAAGAAACATATAGAAACAGTAACCTGTAAGAAGAGAATTTTATGGACACTGTTTATAAAGGCGCAGAACGTAGAAAGGACTGTTGATGAAGCCTCAGAAGACAGCAAAATGATGTAACTGGAGGCTAGAGACCATGAGACACTTTTCCTGTACTGACAAAAGTGTTGGCATTTCTGCTGCAGGTGAAAATTAAGAAAATGAAAAGAAAACCTCATGAACCTGTAGGTCTGGCAAGAGATTGAGAGGCAAAATAGAGTAGATGCTAAGCGGCTTCCAGCCATCTAGAGTGAGACGTGAGACAAGAGATAAGCTAAGAATGATCTTCTGAGTTTGTGAGCAGAATGTAAAACAAAGCTGAGATGCTCTGGGTATGAAAACTGCTTCTTCTTCCAAGTCTCTCCCAGCAACAGATGTGGGAAGTCAGAAAGCACCACAGGACATAGGTCCGACACAGGTTGCTGTCTGTTTACCAAGATCATGTGCTTAAAAATCTTAAGGGTTTTCCTTTGTTGAGATTTCAAAAAGATTTGAGACTAATCCTGAACCTAAGAGGGCCTTCAGAAATCCTAAGGTTACATCTGGTAATCCCTTCCACTATTTTCCCACAACACCCTAAATTTCAGGCCAAAAATGAAAAGGACTATATCAGAAACAAATGTGTTTGTGTGACTATTTGGTGGACTCATCATTTGATACAAAGGAGTCCCTTAAAGACTCTTCTATGCAAAAAGAAAATGACTTATTGGGATTCAGAGTCATTGAAATAGTTCTTTGGGCATATTAATCAATGAACTGGTAATTTGTACACAGTGGGATTTCGAATTACTGTGAATATAAATATTGCGTGCATCTCATTTTCTCCTTCTTGAAGGGGAGAGTCTATAGTTGTCCTACCCCCGTCTGACCCTGCTATGGCCAGCAGAAACTCCGAAGGGACACCCAGGATTTGGAGGCAGTGAACAGCTCTATCTTACACCTGTGGTCCTAGCCAGGCTTGCTGACAACAAAGAGATCCAGGCCCCGCCCTCTGGTGGTCTGAGGTTGACAGGCTTTTACAGGCAGGAAGTGCAGAATCTGAACTATAGGTTTTTGACAGGGCAGGGCAGGTTCTGTGACTTTGGGAAACAGGTGGGTGGAACAGGAAAGGGGAACACAGTGCCCAAGATGTCACTGTGATAAAGACCCAGGAAATGAGTTGCAGGTTTCTGTGAAAAAGTGAGGAGGCCATATGATATGGGGCAGGTTCAAAAAAGAAAAATAGAATAGAAGAGGCTTTTCCACTTTAACCCTTATATGTGGCAGGAAGACCAGGTAAATTGTTTGCACAGTTCATACATCTTCAGTGGAAAGGAAACATACTCAAAATGTTTTCCATGTAGATGGACCTGATTTATTACATTGACTTCTTAAATTTCAGATGATGTTGTAACTGTGGGATTTTCAAATGTGGGAGAAATCTAACAAATACTTGAGCAAAATGTTATCTCTCCCATAAAGTCATTTTGTGATTATACTAACCAAAAAAATGTCATGGGACCTATATTGTGCTAATTCCGGGACCTGTCCCTTAAGAGAACAGATCTAATTCCTATGTCTTTACTTTCTGAGCCCAGAACTGCTGTGCATGATTTCAACCAGGCTGCTGGAGAGACAGGGTAGGTCCTGTGTTTGTGGTGATTGAGAGACACACACAGCCCAATTCCACTTGCTACTTGTGACTGAAGATATTCTGACCTCCAAATGAGCCCCTAGCTGATTACTGTCAAGGTTGTCACATGGGGAAGAACTGGTAAGGCAAATCCTGCCCAGTTTTGACCAAGAACATCCTCAAACACAATGAGATGGTTCTGTTTCCCTGAAAATAAAAGCTAACCTTAAAATAATCACCCTTGAAGACTGGATACAAAAAATGCCAGCCCCAATCACTTTGCCTTACATGCCTTCACAGAGAACACACCAAGTAAGAAAAAAATGAGGAATAATCTTCTACATGACACTGGCCATCTCCACATGCACTTCTTTTCCAGTTAGGTCTTATTTTCAGGGAGACATGGGTTGTCTTAAGGCTCCAAGGCTTTATAGTTGTTTTAACACTCAGTTATACAGCAATAAATATTAAAAATATTTCATATTGAGACTAAAACATAACAGTATATTTTAAATATCTCTAATCTCAAAAAACCATTGAACTAGACAATATCTCTGTTGAATAGGAAAAAAGGTTCCACACAAATTAAACCAAGTAAAAGTCATACTGCAGCGTGGTGGTCCCTAATCAAAGAATTAGTATCCCTCCAAGACACATGAAATTTGGTTACAAACACACAGGAAGAGGGCCGTGAAGACAAAGGCAGACACTAGAACAGTGTATAAGCCAAGCAATAACAATGGTTACTGCCAGCTACCAGACACTAAGGGGGACTGCTTCCCTACAGCTTCTAGGAAGACCACAGCTCTTTGATTTTGGACTTCTAGCCCCAAAAACTATAAAAAGAATAAATTTCTACTGTTTTAAAACACCCATCTTATGTAGTTCTAGGTAACTAATACAGTCTTCTACAGAAGGTAGCATAGTATAAAATTTATGTTTATTACAAATACTGCTGGTGGCATACGACACCTGCTTTGGAATATTTATAATCCTGGGTAGCAAACTTCGCGCATCTCCATAGTATGCTGGCGCTCTTTTATATGCTGATTATTCAAGCCCCTCCAGCCCTGCAGTCCTCTTGGCACTTTAGATCCACCTAATGGCTCATTGACCTTACACCTGAAGACGGGCCAGAGCCCTAAAAGGGGATGAAATTCCATGAGCCGGTGCTATGATCTGCAAGTAGTTTTCTCAGGGAAACCTGTAATTATTCTCTAAAATTGGATTTAAAAATTCTCTGGCTTTATGTTACTCATTTTACAGACTTTCAGATAATGACAGTTGGGCCCAAATCCATAGGTAAGTAATTAATGCTGTATATTTATGTTTCTATCAATACTTCAGGTTGACTATCACTCTAAAAACAGTGAAAAATGTGTGCGCTGCTCATGCTCCAGAAGGATAATATTGACAGCTTTGACAAATGATGAACCATATTAACACTTAGGTCCCCTTCCAAAGTGGTTGTTTACACCTGGATTCATAAAATGACCAGATAAATGTGACTGCCACAGTGTTCTGGCAGGGATGTTGCAGTATTTCTTAATAGACATCAACTCTCACTTCAGTGCCTCCTGGTACACCTACACAGAGTGCAGAGTTACCGCTTTATTCTCATTTAAAATGCACGCCATAGTTCCGAACTGGATTCATTTGGCCAATGGGACATGCACCATAATGAGCTAGTACCGGATTCATCTGAGCTACAAAAACAAATAATAGCTATATGATAATCTTTTGGTATATAGCCAAAGAATCATTTAATTTCTACAGTTATAAAAGCGTAAAATGATTCACAATTTTGTTTCATTTCTAATGATTTATAATTATTTTTATTCTCTTTTTAAAAATGCCTATCAGTACTTTTTAAAAAATTCCTTCAGAGAAAGGTAATTCTAGCTTTTCATCGAATTAAAAAAATTAATTTCTTATGGGAAATTTGGTAATAAAATGGCATATTTCTGTAGTAGTGTAATGGGAAATCTTAAAGTATGTTTGAGTATATTTTGTGTATTTGCAAAAAATATCATAAACTGCACTAGAAAATCTTTTTAAAGCTAGTAAACAAAAGCAGCAGCTCTGCACCATAGCACATAGAAGGCACGGGTTTGACTGCAGATTTGTCTGCACATCGTGGCTCTTTCATAGATTAGCAGGGTTATTTAAGTCACCTCAGTTTCTCAGGCCACTTTTTACTCACTTTCATAAACAAAGTGAGTAAAAAGATACAAGTTCTTGGTTGAGTCCCTCTCCCTGTACCTGCAACACAATTACCAACACCCAAAAATTAAAGGAGAGGTTTATTTTGGCTCACAGATTTTATAAGCTTCTGTGCATAGGAAGCTGGCTTCAAGCAGAAAGGCGACGATGGAAGAATCTGGTAGAGGAAACCTGCCCACGTCATGGACCCAGAAAGCAAAGGGAAGGGAGGAGGCAGAGGGCAGCTCATATTCTAGGTGACTTAGGAGCCAATCACCTCTGAGCACATGAGGCTTTTGGGGTACATTCTAGAGTAAACATAACAGAATATCACTAAGTCATTATTATGACAAATGAGAAAGGTAGGAAGAAATGTTCCTCATAAACCACAAATCATTATGCGGATATTGTGACATTCATTATTCAAATGAATAAATAATGTCAAATTACTGTAAAATTTTCATGTGCATTCTTTTGTAATTTGAAGCTTTAAAGTTATATTATGTTAATTTCTTTCTAATTTTTACTTTTATTCAAAATACAAACAGAAATTGTAGTCCAGTCACTTATTAGCAATGGTTATTTGAGATTGGAGAAAATATGTTCTTGAAAGTCTAAAGCACATATAGTTAAGATGTTCCTCCTAATCTTTAGGAAGTTCTGGAAGCAGAAGCAAATGGGTAAGAATAACATGAAGAAACATTTTCTTTCTTCTGATTTCTGCCTTTATGATTTCACACATTCCATTTACAACTACTTTTAGCAGCTCTGACATAAGGCTCTATTGAAATTGCAGCTGGAATGAAGGCAGATTGAAAAGCATATTAGTATAAAAATCTGTCTGTTAGATTCACAACAGAAATAACTCAATCGTTCTCTTCAAATGCAGACATTGATCATTCTGTACATGTCTCTGCCCAGGTCATCCAGCTGGGGAGTTCCCCTTGGTGTTGAAGACTCTCCTCAGAAATGGACACCTCAGCGGAATCACATATGAAGGCAAAGTTAAATATGAAAAACATTGAAATTTTTAATATTTATAAAAATACTAGTATGACTCTAACTGGTCTTGCATAAACTGGAACAAAGACACACAATGACCTATTTGTCTTTGGACCTATAAATTGATTGTCATCAGTTGGGGTGGGAGATATTTGCTTCTTATTGCCTGATATGTCACTTTCCAGTTAATTCATAGTAAAAATCAAATTCTTTATATGAACTGATAAGAAGGAATTAGTCATGCTTTTCCATCTCTTGAAGAACAAACAGTTCTTAAACTCAGTACAATCTCCTGTAGGTTACATTCTTCAGAAAAAATTTAAAATGGGGAACATCAGAACACCTTGCTCTGCTGAGCAAACCACATTTATATAGTATCTGATGTGCCCCAGAAACAGCAAAGTTCTATCTGGGCTATAATCATGTGCATGTTTACAGGGCTGGGAAAAGGCCCAGCTCACTCACAGAACTGCTGGTTCTGTTCCTCGCCACCTGGACCATTGCATGGGTCGCTGCTGACATAGCTTCTTCCTCCCAGAGAGTAATGCAAGCCATGCAAGACCAAGATGGAAGTCATCACATTAATCCCTCTCAGAAATAACGTGCCTTCACTGCTGCTATAGTCTGTTGGTCACACAAACCATCTTGGTGCAGTACAGGCAGGATACGCGCAGGCATGAGCAGCAGGGGACAAGGATCATCAGGTGTTGTGCTGGAGGCTGAGTTCTCAGGCGCAAAGTAGAGCATTACAATGACCCCAGTAGAGGCACTCACAAGTGTTTGAAAATGAATGAATGAATGAATACAAGATTTAAAAATGTTTTGCAAATCTTAAGCTAATTATGTTGACAAATTTGGAGGTGTCAAGATGTATTTCTATACTTTTAATATGGTTTTCTCCTAAAAACAAGTATATCATTTCTCTGGGAGGTCTTTTTTGCATACGGCACTGGGAAGAATGCAGATTGACTTAATGGTGTGTCGGTATTACCAGAAGTATAAGCAGATAGGAAATCTCTGTGAGATGATACCAATACCTTCTATTCACATTCTGAAAAGAAAACTAACAAAACAAATTTTGCTGTCAAGATTCTCATGCTTTACTTGTAACATTAATTGCCTAATTATTGGTATGTTAGAACATTTAAGTTGATTAAAAGATAAAGAAAAACAAATGTTTGAAATAACAGGTCCATTAAGCAAGAAAATGAAAACCATAAAAAATGGTGAAGGATATTAAACTATTTTAACTTTCATTGAACTTGTAAATTTTGTACAAGTTAGCACTGAACCAAATGAGATTTAATTAAAAACATAACAATATTACAATTACAAGTTTCTCTATTGGAATTGTTTTGCACAATTCCATTGTATACATTGTAATGTATACTACATTAAAAGTCATTTAACTATTCTAATGCATTTTATCTCATAATTACAATTTATTACCACTTACCCAGCTATTAATGGCAGAAGTTGATATAAGAGATGGATCAATATGTAATGCACGATTGTAACTTGGTAATATACTAAAGACTGAATCAATAGATTATCACATTAACAGCTTCAATACAATGAAATTTTAAAAAGAATGCTATACAGTGAAAATGTTACAAAGTGTTGCTGAAAACACATTTTAAGACTAAGAAAATGGAAAGAGATCCAATATTCATGGATTGGCAGACTTAATGATACTAAAATATTTATACTACCCAAAGCATGGGCAGATTCAAATACAATCCTGCCAACATTCTTACGAACGAGGGTAGTATTTTGTTTGTTTAATTGGGTTTTTGTTTGTTCTTGCAGAAACAGAAAATTCCATTTTAAATGTCTTATTGAATCTCAAGGTATCCGAAAGAGCCAAAACAATCCAGAAAAAGAATAACAGTGCTAGAGGACTCTGACTTAATTGGTTTTAAAACTTACTACAAAGCTGCAGGCAATCAAAACACTTGTAGCATGCACAGACATAAAGAACAATGGAATCCTTTGAATATATAGTCAAAAGATTTTTGACAGTGGTGCCTTGAACATTCAATGGGAAAACGTTTTCAACAAATTGCACAGGAAAATTAAGAATGAAGTTGGACTTTTACCTAACACCATGTACAACATTTAACTAAAAATGGATCAAAGACCTAAAGTTAAGTGGTAACACTATAAAACTCTTAGAAGGAAATATAGGGTAAAAATTTCAAAACATCAGATTTCTCAGTGATTTGGGACATGATGCCAAAGGCACAAGCAAGGGGGAAAAAAGGCAAATTGTGTGTACTGAAATTTTAAAACTTTTGTAAACTTTTAAAAAACCATCTGAATAGAGTAAAATGGCAAGCCAAAGACTGAGAGAGAATACTTGCAAATCATATATCTGATAAAGGGTTAACATTCAGTTTATATAGAGCACTCTTAAAACTCAAAAACAAAATATCTGATTCAAAATTGGGCAAAGAACTTGCACGGACATTTCCCCAACAAAAGTATACAAATGGCCAATGAGCAAATGAAGAGATTTTTAAAATCATTTATCATCGGGAAAATGCAAATTAAATCAAAACCACAAGGAGACACCAACTCATAACCATTGGAACAGTCACCACATGTACACAAAAGACAACTTTAGGACATAACAGGTATTAGCAAGGATATGAACAAACTACAACCCTTGGACCCTGTTGGTGGGGAGGTAAGTGGTACAGCCACTGTGTAAAATGAATTTGCAGTTTCTTAGAAGAATAAACATAGAATTATCCTGTAACTCAGAAATCCCACTTCTGAGTGTATATTGCCCAAAACATTGAAAGCGAGGACTCATACAGATATCGGTACATTCCTGCTCCTAACAACATTACTCAGAATTGCCAAAAAGTAGAAATACAAGAGTCTACAGACAGAATGAGTAACGTGGCAGGGATATTCTTCAGGATGTGAGAAATGCACATACTTAGTTTCCCTGAGCCAGCTCCACCGGAACTTGTATTCAGAGGAAAGACAAAAGCACCCGTTATGTTACGCACACGTTGGTCACTGGGGACCTTCAGAGGAACAAACACTGCAGAATAGCGTTTCTTTTTATATTGTATTTTTGTTTAAAGATCACAAAACACATAAACACACAAGATTATTAAACCTGAAGCCAAGAGAAAATAACCAATCTGCTGGTTTGTACTATGACCAAAAGAGAAAGCTGTATTTCAATACTGGGACTTATCAAACTGTTAATCTTCAAGGACCCCAGTGCTCTTACCACTGAGCAGTCAAAATGGCTTACATGTGCCTTGCTGTTCTGTTAAGTTTTCTGGAATTTAGTGCTTGCTTTCTATTTTTCCTGGAAAACTTTTTTGTTATTGTTTAACGTAAAGTGACAGGAGACTGTTGCTTCAAATTTTAGTCATTCCTTCTAGGCTGTCTCTTGTAGTGAGTGTTTTCTGAACATGTATTCATTGTAGAGCAAATGATAAAACAGCCTGTTCCCAATATGAATGTTATTAGTTCAACACATCACTAGTGCCTTGAACTCAGATCAATCTTGGTTTTTTATTCCTCATACAATGGTTACTTTGAATTAGTGAGGGCATATTATGAAAGGAAAAAAAACAATGAACTTTTGTTGCTTACGAATATACTTTAGGTTATTATTCTTATTAAAAAGTTACCATTCGGAGACCCTGCTTGGCTTTTCATAAAGGTTGATGTTCCCTTTTTAAAATGTTCTCTATGTTTCGGAGCAGTTTAGTTTTTACAGAAATATGGGAGAAAGTACAGAAAGTTCCTTGTCTCTTTCTCCCCTTTCCCCAGAGTCCCCTACTATTAACATCTGCCATCATTGTTACATCTGTTAAATAGATGAGTTAACACTAACACTGATCCATTAACACTAATTAAAGCCCATAGGGTTCATTCTCAATGTGCATTTTGTGGATTCTTGGAAATGCATAATAACGTGCCACCCTATTAATTTCACTACCTTAAAAATCCCTCCTTGTACCTATTTATCCCTATCATCTAAATCCCTACTACGGTATCACTAAATTTTGCCTCTTTCAGAATGTCAGACAGTTGGAATCACAGTTTGTAGGTTTTCTAGATTAGCTTCTTTAACTTAGCCATATACATTTAACTTTCCCCCATGTCTTTTCTGGGGAAGACACTCCATGTCTTTTCACTGTTGAATAAAGGACGTCTTGGTTGCTTCTAGGTTTTGTAATCTATGGATAAAGTTGCTATAAACATTTTTGTGTTCAGGTGTAGATATAAGTTTTCACCCCATTTGTATAAATGTGAAGGAATGCAACTAGCAGGTATTACAATAGGAACACACGTAGTTTTATTTTTAAGAAGTGCCAAACTGTCTTTCAGAGCAGCTGTACCATTTTGCATTTCTGCCAGGACTGGTGGAAGTTTGTGCCGCTGTGTATCCTCATGTGCACTGGGTACTCAGGGCGTACTGGGGCAACATTTTGGATTTGGCCATTCTATTATATATATGCACACTATACATACACTGTACACACAGTGATATTTCACTGTTACTTTAGTTTGGGTTTCTCAAATGATATATGTGGATCATTTTTCACACGTGCATTGGCCGTCACTTTATACCCTCTGATGAGGTATGTGTTTCAGTACTTTGCTTATTGTTGTTTTTAAAGTTTGCTATATATTTGGGATTCTAGTTTTTTATTATATATATGAACATTTTTTCAATTTTTTCTGTTGATATTTGATCTTGTCTGGCTTAAATATCTTCATCATTTTCTTTTTTTATCTTTCTGTGACCTTCAAAACTCAGACTAGGTCCTTCACAGAGCAGTTACTCACAAAAGTGCTTGAGGAGGCTCACGTAAAGAGATTTCCCACTGTGATATGGGCTCGCATGGAAAAATCTGCTTGGTGTAGACACATTTTTGCTACAGGCAGTGAGAATATGTGCTAATACACTTTTACTCATTCTCCAAACATGGAATTTGTGTGCATGGACCAGAAAGAAGTTTGACCAAAGAGAAATAGCAACGAGTTATCAAAAATACCACCCATAAGGGGCTGGGGGTATAGCTCAGTGGCATAAGTGCTTGCCTGGCAAGTGCAAGGTCCTGAGTTTGATCCCCGGTACCAGAAAAAAAAAAAAAAAAAAAGACCACCTATTTCCCAAACAGGTACTTCCATTTCAGTTTAGAAAACTCATCTTTTTTGAACTGCACACCAGGCCCCAGGCAGAAAGACTTAAGCCTCTGCCTTGCTAATATGGTGGGCCAATATGGCCACATCCCTGATTGCTGCCCTCCTCCTGGCTAATCCATCCCATTACTTTCAGACACATGTACATTTTACGTAGTGAAACAGTGTTGCCGCCTTATTTCAATTGTTCAAAATAAATATTTTTTAAAAGGTGTTTCTCATGCTAAATCAACTCCAGCGAGGTATTATGGACAACTGGCTCATTCCCACTGAATTGTAATATACTGGTCCTTAACAATTGCAACAAAACATTCAGAATCTCTGGAGCTACCCTGAAATTGAGGTGATGACATTCAGTAGGTGGAACTTGGGATAAAAGTTCAATGAGTGAGCAGCGGACATCTGTAAGAATACCAGCAATGGAATCATAGGTTTGAATTGCAATTTGTGCTGGGAGTTGAATTCTGGAAATTGCCTATCAAAAAGATTCCTATGAATTTCATCTTAGAAAATATTTTCATATATAGTTTCTTTTCTAAATAACTGTAATATATAATTAAGTAGTGGCTATTGCTTAGAAAACATGTGCTAAAACAGATTTTCTATCCCTACTAAAACCCAAGAAATATGTCCTGCATTATGGATCTGACTTTAAAAATCTATTAAATCTTTATGTGCAGTCAATTTACACTGAAAACTAGGCTATTCTAATCCCCAGTGAAGTTCTACAAGCTAAGCACAGATTGTACGAAGAAAAAACTAGGTGACTCATCTCATCTGTTACTTATGCATGTTATAACTGTCAAGATTCAGCTTTCTGGAACAGCAATTTTTTTGGTACTGGGAATCAAACTCAGGACCTTGTGCTTGCCAGGCAGGTGCTTATGGCACTGAGCTATATCCCCAGCCCTGGAGCAGCATTCCTTAACAAGAGAGTTTGGGTTCAGTATTCATGATTACAGATAGCCATCACTTAAGAGTTGCTAGCTTCAGGTAGAGTGTAAAATGTATATTGGAAGTTATCTGCTGCCAAGTAAGTAATGTTCTATTTATTGGCACACAAGAAATAATCTAATAATAGAGATACCTCAATGGGCAGAACTGTCTTCAACAAGACTGCTGTAATTGCTGGTACATTGTGTCAATTTGAGAACTGAGAAGTTTAGAAGTTTAACTCAGTGGCTCAGCAGGAGACCAGGCTCCTTCATTGTAAATATCCTGAGCCTAGGAAAGAGGAGGGCCTAGGGGTGTGGGCCAGTAACCTACACACAGTATAAGGGAGGGCAAGAGCCTTGCTCTCTCCCCTCTCCCTCCTGTTGCTTTTGCTGTCTTCTGCCACCTTGAAGTGTTGCCCCCGTGCCCTGCCACCCCGCCCTGCAGCCAGTGGATTATGGACCAAAACCTCCACAAACTGAGCTAAATTAACCTTTCCTTCCTTAATTTTGGGCACTGGGCATTTTGTCTCAGCAAGGAGAGAATAGTAACTAAGACCACTGCCTATTAGTGAAAGCTCCACACCCTAACTTGCCCCAGTGAAAGGGCCTAAGTTTTAGATTCAACTTGTGCCAGGCAGAAAGATATTTGAAAGGAGAATCTTTTGACAAGGAAAAACTGGCTTATTATCAATAAATTCAGCTTGTTTTTCAAAAGAAACACTAAAGTCAGAGAAAGGAGTGTGCCCTTTCACAATATCTGGGTTCTCATAGCAAGACTAGGACTTTCACTTGTCACAGTTTGCCTGGGCAAACGAGAACCTGCTAGAAATTTAGAAAACCGCAAACCAAGGTCACGGTTACCAGAACCAGGTGACGCCTCAGGGTTACGTCAGCAGAATAGCAATGAGATATAGTGAGAGCATTTGCTGAGATGGTATTACATACTGAAGGAGTGAAACTTCATATAGTAATTCAACTGCTTACAATGGTTCATTCTGCTACATGACATTCATTTAATTCAATATTCTATTAAAAGAAAAACAGTTGAAATATTTCCTTAACACACAACCTTAATCTGAGTTCCTGGTTAGGAATGTAACAGATAGGCAATTACTCAGAAGACAGAGCCACTCACTTCCGAAACCTCATAATGGACGTCATGTAAGAGATAAGGGACAGAAAAGTTAATAACAAAAATGCTCTATAGGTTTTACTCCAGCTTCGTTTAACTGAAAACACTGTGACTCTCCTGTGCACACAGATGAGTGTTCACAGCAGTGTCTACAGTGCTTTGGACATGGCCAGTCCTCAAGAAATATTTTGTGATTGGATAAATGTACAGGAGACTATTGAATATTGAGGAAAATAAATCTATTTGGTGCGAATGTAGATCAGTATGTCACAGCCATGCGAATGTATATACCTTTAGAACAAAGGTGCCAGCATGTTTATTTTTTAAATTTATTTTAAAAAATAAAAGAAGGAAAGCACATTAACAGACAGACATCCATTTACAAAATAGCATAAGAACAATAAAAGCAACACTGAATTACAGACAAAGCGGTAGGAAATCAACAATGATTGTTGTATTACACACTGATATCTTCAAAGTGGTTTCTCAGGAAAACCAATAGAGACATGTAAAATTGATCAAATAATTAATCAATAACTGATCCTTTCAGCAAAGCGATAGAAGTCAAAAGAACAACATGTTAGCTATCCTGTGAATATGCATGAACATAGTTTCCCCTTCTTTCTTTTCTCTTTTCCCTCATCCCAGTTGCTCTTTATTTTTTCCTTCCATTTCACAATGTCTGTCATACCTCTTAATTTTTATTCAGTCTTTCGGGTTCTCATACTAGTGAGACAATATGTTCCTTACTCATGGAGGTCTGATTTATTTCACTTACTAGTATGGTCTCTAGTTGTGACCATTTACCTAGAAAAACCTCAAGTTTATCTTTCTTTATAGCTGAACAATATTCCATTATATAAAAATACCATAACTTTTTATTCATTCTTCAGTGGATGGACTTGTGGGTTGCTTCCATGGTTTAGCGATGACAAATTGCACTGCTATAAATATGGGTGCACATATATCACTTTGATATGATGTTTTCAGATCTTCTGGGAAAATATCAAGAAGGAGAATAGCTGCATTCAATGGGACGTCTAGATCTAGTTTGCTGAGGAAGCTCCAAACTGATTTCCATAATGGTTTCACCAGTCTACATTTCCACCAATAGTGGAGAAGTGTTCCTATCTCTCCACAGCCTAGCTAGCATTTGTTATTAGTTGACTTCTTAATGCTAGCCATTCTTACTGGGGTGAGGTGAAATCTCAATATTGTTTTAATTTGCATTTCTCGAATGACTAATGATGTTGAACACTTTCTCATGTATTTGTTTGTCATTTGTATTTCTTTATCTGAAAAGTGTGTATTCATTTCAGATGCCCATTTCCGGATTGGGTCTTTGAATATGGGAGGGCTGATGTTTTTTAATTCTTTATATGTTCTAGATAGAAGACATTTGTCTAAGGGAGAGTCAGCTAAATTTTTTTTCCAATTTGTGGGTTTTCTTTTTACTCTGCTGGTGATTTCTTTAGATGTGCAAAAATATTTTAGTAAGATAAGGTCCCAGTTGTTGATTCTTTGAAGTATTTCCCTTGCAGTTTGGTTTTTGTTCATAAACTCTCTGCCCACCCCTATGTCTTTGAAGTTTTTACCTACTTTCCCTTCCAATAGATTTAGTGTTTGTTTTAATATTGAGATCTGTGATCCATTTTGACTTGAGTATGGGACATGGTGATAGACTTGGGTCTATTTTCCATATTTGGAAGTTGGCAAGTCAATTTTTCCAGCACCATTTATTAAAGAGGCTATCTTTCTTCCAGTGAGTTTGTTTGGCCCCTTTATCAAACATTAGGTGACTGAGTGTGTCTGTGCTTGCGGCTGTTTCTCCTAGTCTGTTCAATTGATCCTCTGGTCTGTTGTTTAGCCAGTACCATGTTGATTTTATTATAGTAGCTTTGTAGTATAATTTCAGGTCAGGGATTATGATTCCACCTGAGTTGTCTTTGTTGCCCAGGATTGCTTTTGCTATTCTGGGTCTCTTCCGGTTCCAGATGAATTTAAGGATTGTTTTCTCTAGGTCTGTGAGGTATGCTAATGGCAGTTTAATGGGAATTTCATTGATTCCGTACAACAATTTGGGTAGTATGGCCATTTTCACAATGTTGGTTCTTCCTATCCATGAAGACAGAATATTTTTCCATTTATGGAAATCCTCTTCCATCTCTTTTTTCATAGTACTATAGTTTTCATTAAGTAGATCTTTTTATACTTCTTTTATTAGACTGATCCCTAAACATTTCAATTTTGGGATGCTATTGTGAAAGGTATAGTTTCCTTAAATTCTCTCTCAGTCTGTTTGTTGTTTGTGTATAGGAATGCTATTGATTTTTGAGCATTGATTTTATATCCAGCTACACCTGTGAATGTGTTGATTAACTCAAGAATTTGTCTTGTTCCTGATTTTATAGGAAAAGCTTTCAGTTTTTGTCCATTCAGTATGATGTTGACTGTTGGTTTGTCATAGATGGCTTTGATCAGATTGAGGTAAAGATCATCTATTCCTATTTTCTGTAAGGTTTTTATCATGAATGCATGTTGGAGTTTGTCAAAAGCTTTTTCTACATCTATTGGGATGATCATGTGGTTTTTATCTTTGGCTTTATTGATATGGTGTTTAACATTTATTGATTTGCAAACATTGAACCATCCCTGCACTCCTGACTTGAATCCACCTTGGTCATGGTATTTGATTTTCTTGATGATTTGCTGCTTTCTATTTGCTAGTATTTTATTGAGTATCTTTGCACCTATGTTCTTTAGGGAGATTGGTCTATAGTTCTCTTTCTTGGTTAGGTCTTTCTCTGGTTTTGGTATCAGTATAATACTTACCACCAGAAATGAGTTAGGGAGAATTGCTTCCTTTTCAATTTCATTGAAAAGTTTGAGGAGTGTTGGTATTAAATTTTCTCTGAATTTCTTGTAGAATTCAGTTGTGAATCTGTCAGGACCTGGGCTTTTCTTTGTTGGTAAGTTTTAATTACATTTTCATTCTCATTCATTGATATTGGCTTGTTCAGAATTTTTGTATCTTCTTCATTCCACTTTGGTAATTCACACATATCTAGGAATCTGTCCATTTCTTCTGAGTTTTCTATCCTATCAGAGTAAAGATTTTCAAACAGATTTTAATGAGCCTTTGCATTTGTATGATCTGTGGTGATTTCATCCTTTTCATTACTTATTGCTTGAATTTGAGTTTTTCCTTTCTTTTCTTGATAAGTTTGGCTAGCACTTTATCAATTTTATTTATTCTTTGAAAGAACCAACTCTTTCTTTTTTGTAGTGTTTTCTTTGTCTCAGTTGCATTAATTTTTGCCCTGATCTTTGTAATCTCCTCCCTTCTTTGGGCTTTGGGCTTGACTTGAAGTTTGAGGTGCAGCATTACGGTATTTGTTTTTTCTCTTTCTGTTTTCCTTATGTGTGAGTTCACTACTATACATTTCCCTCTGAGGACTACTTTCATTGCCTCCCACAGCTTCTGGTAAGTTGTATCTACATTTTCATTTGTTTTTAGGTATTTTTAAATTTCTTTAATTTCTTCTGTGACCCATTGGTTGTTCAGGAGGTTGTTATTTAATTTCCAAGTGTTTAGGCAGTTTTTGAAGTTCCTTTTGTCATTAATTTCCAATTTCATTGCACTGGGGTCAGATAATATGCATGGGATAATTTCAATTCTTTTGCCTGTAGGTGGGTATGTTCTATGGCCTAGAATGTGGTCTATTTTAGAGAAAGTCCCATGTGCGGCTGAGAAAAATGTGTATTCTGATGTTGTGGCATGGAACACTCTGTATACATCTAGTAAGTCCATTTGTTCAGAAATTTGGTTCAGATCAGTTATTTCTTCACCAATATTTTCTCTAGTTGACCTATCTCTTTGTGTCAAAGGGGTGTTGAAGTCCTCTATTACAATAGTGTTACCATTTTGTTGTTCATGTCTGTTGTGATTTGTTTTATATAGTTTGGGGCTCTGATATTTGGTGCATACATGTTTAGGATTATTATCTCTTTCTCTTGCAGTTTTCCCCTAGCAAGCATGTAGTGACCTTCTTTATCTCTTTTGACTGTTCTCAGTTTGAAGTTTACATTGTCTGCATACATAATAGCTACACTTGCTTTCTTCTGAGTTCCTGTTACATGGAGAATTATTGTCCATCCTTTGAATTTCAGCCTTTGAATTTCTTTTTGAGTAAAATGTGTTTCTTGTATACAACATATTGTTAGATTTTGTTTCTTAATCCACTCTGCCAGCCTGTTTCTTTTGACTAGTGAGTTGAGGCCATTTACATTCATGGTAAGAATTGATATATAATGGATTATCATTGTCATGTTATTTACTTGCTGTTGGTTTCCTACTTTTTCTATCTGTTTAATTGATTGCTTTGGTTGAAGGTTCCTTTCTATTGTTGTTCTTGGGATTGTGGTCATTTTTTTCTCTATCTAGAAAATTTTTTTCTCTATCTTTTAGTACTCTTTGAAAGGATGGTTTGGCATTCATGAAGTTCTTCAGTTGCTCTTTGTCATGGAAATATTTTCTTTCTCCATTAAACTTGAAGAATAGTGTGGCAGGATACATAGATCTTGGCTGGAGGCTGTTTTGTCTTATGACCTGTAATACTTTGCTCCAAGCTCTTCTCAATTGGATGATTTGTGTTGAGAAGTCTGCTGTGATTCTGATGGGCTTTCCTTCATAGGTGATCTGTTTCTTTTTTCTAGCAGCTTTTAATATTCTGTTCTTTTGCTGGATATCTTGGATCTTGATTAATATATGTGTGGTTGTAGTTTTATTGTGACTGGTAAGATTTCTATATGCCTCATTTACTGTATGTCAGTTTATTTTCCATACTTGGAAAATTTTGTGCTATTATTTCTGCAAATATTGTTTATGTCATTTGTGTTGCCTCCTGCTGTTTCACTGACTCCTGTTAGTCTTCCATCATTTCTCTTTCCCTCACCTTGCAGATTTTAAATTGATTTTTCCTCATTCATTGTTGATTTTGAGAGATCCTTTCTTTTAAAATTGCAAGTGCCATACTGTCTTTAAGATCTGAAATTCTATCTTTGGCTTCATTCAAGTGGTTTTGCCAGCTTTCAATGGAAGTTTTGATTTCCTGGAAATCTCTTTGAATCTGTTTCGCATTCTAGTTCATTCCTATATTGTTCATTTAATGATTCCATGAGTTGCCTATGCTCATCTGTTTTTGTATATATTTCTTCTTTAGTTGTGCTAAGCAATTCTTTCATTATTATTATCATTTCATATTTTGCCTGAGAGATTATGTGTGATCTGATACCTTCTATGGCCTGATGGAATGGTGTCTTTACTTCTATTGCACTCATTTCAGTAATTTCAAGTTCTATGTCAATGTCTCCTGGACTTTTTCTGGGTGGGGTGGAGTTCTGAGATTGTGTTTCAGTCCTTTGTGTTGTCATGTTTGAAGCCAGAGGCAGAGCGCTCAGTCTCCCTCTTCTCTGACAGCTCAGCAAATGTCACTTATGTCCCCATTTCTCCCGGGGATCAGACTTGTCCCTCAGTATCTGCTGAGATGTGCTATTTAGTCTGGTGTCTTCCAGAAAATGGTGAAGGGTACCTAGTTCTCCCTGTTCTCAGACATGAACTGTGATGTCAGTCGATGGTAGACCATCTGATCCATTGTTCCTTTGCAGCTCAGAGCACAAGTATGACCCAGAAACAGGCTGCAGTGTTGGCACAATCAGGGACCAGTGGTCCTGTGTCCCCAGGCATTTCAGGGTACAGGCAGAGCTCAGACATGCATTGAAGGGTATACAGTGTGTGGACCACCTGATTCAGGGTGTCTCCAGGCAGCTCTGGGTGTGTACAGAAGGCAGACACAGGCTGTGCAAGTGGTGATCACAGACTGCCACTTTCTGATTGCCACTTTCTGTGACCTCCAAGAAGTCAGGGTACACGTAAAGCCAACTATGGTGCCAATAGGTTGTGGACCAATTGCTGTAGTACCTCAGGCAGTGGAGGGCATGCGCGGGGGCGGGGGGAGCTGAAAGTGAACCCCAATGTTAGCAGTTCTTGGGCTTTCTCAGTCAGAATCTCCTGTCTGAACCTGGTGCATGGAGTGTGGAGACACAGACTGTAATCCAGAATTTTTATAACCTAATTTCTGAAGAGACAAACTTTCAGAACACATGAGTAAAACAGTTAGAAAGTTCCTAAAACCAAACCAAAATTTTTAATGCATTTATCTTTATATCTATTATTCATCTCAGTTATACCTACATTTACTTTTTAGCTGCTTATAATTACTAGAAGCTTTATAAAATGCTCACACCTATGCCCTAAGCACTTTTCCAAAAGACAGTCTAACTTTCACTGCACGGAAGTTTGTGAGGCATTGTTTATCAATACTTGCATACTTGTATTATCTTTTAACCTTGACCTTTTCGGGGGAAAAAATGAAAGAAAAAATAAAATTCTGTTTAAAAAATGAATACACTGGCATTTCAAAGACACACTTTTCATTGTTGAAATGAAATTTCTGTTCACTGCACTCAGTCTGCATAACTAATTCCACAAAAGTCTCAATTAAATATTTGATCAACAAGAATACTCTAGTGGGAAGGTTACACAAAGTTAGTGTTTTGCAGCAGTTTCATGGATTCATCACATACATCACTTGCTGTTTAAAAGATACAGAAAATAAGTGACTTTTGCTTCTTTGCTGCAAATAATGGATATGATGTAGATGATGTGATTTGCTAATTTAAGTTTCATAACTACCCATTTGTCTATTTATATGAGATTAGTTTTATACACCTCTCTCAGGACAACTGTCATCTGTACCTCTCCTAATAACTGGAGGTGAAAACATATGGCAATTTATTAGAAAAGAAATTTGAAAATTCAGTGTCAAACATCACTTCCTTTTTGGACTTTTTAGGGATGAAAAGGCTTTTGAGTGTAATAGTGTAAGTCCAGAACTTCTTCACCCAAGCAAGACTTCTGAATTGCATATACCAGAGTATTAGTGGAAAGACAGTAGAAACTGTGATATCCTGTGAGTTTGTCTCCCTCTTTGCACAGAGTTGGTGCTATCTAACTTGGTGGTAAAGAAAATGGCAACAGAAAACTTCATTCAATCAGAGTGTCCAAAATGGATAATGCTCATCAAATTCTTTTTTGTTTATCTGTACTTAATGGTTTTTCCTTCAAACCTTCACCTATTTTATGTAACAGACATGTTATGAGATTGTAGCTACAAAAGTTATTTCAACTGTCTGATAATTAATTACAGTTTAAGACAAAACTATTATGTAATTGCATAATGTCCTTTGGGTCA
Source organism: Dinomys branickii (assembly GCA_004027595.1). NCBI lineage: Eukaryota > Metazoa > Chordata > Mammalia > Rodentia > Dinomyidae > Dinomys > Dinomys branickii. The sequence continues at coordinate 25,649 of PVLD010009402.1, forward strand.
AAACACTATGGTGAATCTAACATCACCTATTACAAAAATTTTTTAAAGAAAGGCTTGTTTATGTGTTTTGTGATGGGTTATGTTAGATTCACTATAGGTTTTTGACCCAATGGACACTGCATTCTTACGTGTGGTAATCTGAGCAACTTTGTAGAAGAGAACAATATGTAATATGACAACCACTGTTAATTCCTATCATCCTGTTTTGAAACTCTATATCATTTTTATTAGTTTTGTCTTGTTTTCTTTTTGTCTATGTTGTTGTTACTTTGTTATTTTTTATTCTGTTTAAAATAAAAAATCAGAAATCTTACATAATATCTTTGTCCCTTTGAATTCATAATGACATCTCACTTCTCCCATATAATTTTATTCTCCATTATTAAAAGTTTTTTCTGAAAACTTTGATTTAGTGATCATACTTTCTTGGAACAATTTAACCACAGAGGAGAGCTTTATTTTCTGTTACCATAAATCATTTGCTGTGTCAATTCTAGCATCCCTAATAAGCAAGCTTCCTTTGCTCAGTGCTATACTGGGTTTTTGCTCACCAGAGTAAAATCACAGGGGGATAAGAAGTGAATCATTATTTTGCAGAGTTGGAGAATGGAATTTAGAAATCTCACTGCAACCAGAAGCGTATTTCAGACAGACCAATGTTATTAAAAATAACCCCAAATTTGAGGATCTGAAGTCAACATGAACATCCTCATGGGCAGGTACATCTTGGGCAGTTTCTCTGTGCCCTCAGTTCTCTACATTTTGATCTCAGCTAAAAGCTCATTGACACCAAGAATCTCACAACCTTGAGCCACTCTCAAAAAGTCCACATTGGCTTGAAGTTGTCAAGATGGTCCTAAAGAGTTGAGAGTTCTCACCATACTAGCTGAAGTCCCAGTGGAACATAGTCTCAGGCACTGAAATGCCGTAGAGCTGGGAATCACACTGACATGAATTGGGAGTACTGACCTACTAGGTATCTTCAGGATAGACACAGGGAAATCACTTAGATATTTGGGTCCTAGTTTCCTCAGCCCATAAATAGAGCTAATTATGTCTGCCTTTGTGAGAAATAACTGAATCAATGTACTGTGAAGTACCTAGCACAGCACAGTCAGTGCATGTGTTTCCTTTGCACCTTTGCTGTCCCCCTCTCTCCACAGGTCAACTAATATTCCTCTCTGATCCTCTCTCATTTTTACAAAATATACACAAGTGTCTTTGGGAACCTACAACAGATTGGTTCTAGGATTTCCTGCAGATATTAAAAGCATGGATTCTCTACTCCTGATGTAAAATGTGCGATGTTTGCATATAGCCTACGCACATTTTCCAACATACATTGAATCATCTCTAGATTTTTTATGATACATAATATAAGATAAATGCTGTGTAAATAGTTATTACATTGTATTGTCTAGATGGCAAGGAGAAAAGTTTGTGCATGTCCAGAAGGACATAATGTCCAGTCCACATTTGCTTAGATCTCCAGATGCAGAGGATGACTTTATTTTTAAGTAAGATTTACTTTAAAGTTAACATATAAAATAGCAGAAAACAATACCAAAAATTGCATTTTCTACATATTTCCATTTTTGTTTTTTCCTTTTGTTTTCTGGTTTCATATGGCTTTGAAAACAAGTCATGAAAGGCATGTAAGCAATGTTTCTTCAAGGAGTGAGATCTCAGGTGCCCTTAGTGGTCAGATAAGTTTGAGGGAAGAGAGAACCTCCTCGTGGCCCAGAAATTGCACTGCTTTGTTCCTGACTCGTCTAGTTGGGAGGCGGTCCAATTATAACCCTGGACTGACCCAATTCCAATCTTCAGTGTGATCCTGCAGGCATCAGCACTGCCATCACCAGCTCCAGCCTCACTGTGAGCTCCGAGTGGAACGGTTGACTCCCTCTTTCACGGTGAGTCTCATAGAAGCAACTAGTTGTAGATCAGAAAAAAAGTACTCTCTAGGTCTGTGCAGATCTGATTATACTGCCTCAAGGGTGGGCATGGCTAGAGAACCTGCTTCTCTGCATATTCAGACCCTGAACACATACTTGAAGTAATGACAACACCCACTTTTACTTTCTATGACCTTCAGAGTCTTATGCACTTATCAGTTTACAAACTAATAAGTGGCTTTAAAATATTAAAAAGGAGCTACGCATGTGGGCACACACCAGTAAGTAACCCAGCCTTCTGGTAGGCTCTGATAGAAGGATTACAAGTTTGAACTAGCCCAGGCAACTTAGTGACTTGGTGATGACATGTGTCAAAAAATATTTTTAAAGGGGCCCTGAGGTTCTAGCTTGGTGAGAAGGTCCTGAGTTGAATCTGTCATGCTGCTAAATAAATAAACAGGAAGACTCATGTACAGAGACACCTACCATCATGTAGAAACATTTATGTTATGAAACTATTTTTCAAATATTTTCTAAACATGTTAAATTTCACAGTGTCAGAATATCTTCAACTTTTTTGTAATTCTTACTGACAATCAATAGAAAAGCATAAACATCTACACTAGACGTGTCTGAAGTCCCATGGCTGGATTCGCTGGAGTTAAGAAACTCAAGGATTTGGGAGAGAATATATTCAAGATTACCATTAATATTGCAAATGAGCCTACAACTTCTCTCTTAAAATAAAACTTAAAACCTCTTACATATAAGCTTCTTGAAGCTTGCCTTAATCAAAGTACACGATGATTTTATCTTTTACCATGGATTAAAATCTGGCTACATCCACACTTCTGTGCTCTTCCAAACCAGAATGTGACTTACATGTACATAGTCAAAATAAGAAATACTCCAGCAGGAAAGTTTTCTTGTCAGTAAATACAGGTGCCTCTTACAAGCATGTGTTTCAAAAGAAATTTTATTCTGACAATTTAAAATTTTATGCTATATTTGCAACTTCTTGAATTATGATTAAACTAATATGTTTAAGTTTGAACATATATCAGACATGACAATACTATTCTTTCTTGAAATAGCACTGTTTTTTGTGGAACAATGGTTTTTGGTATGCAGCTTGAGTATAGCTTCATAATGACTGTATATGTGCAATTTTGAAAGTATGCATTTATGTTTCTTTAGATCAAAACATAGGACATTTTTATCCAGTGTGAATCTTATTGATGTAATGCAAGATTGTTCACCTGATCTGAAATTACATCTTACAAATTTAACATCTCTTCATGCGTTTTCTTATTTCTCTACTTTTGCTAATGGTGTATTTTACTTGCCTTTTTTTCCCCCCCAGGAATTGGCTTATTGCCTAGAATCAAGCTCTTTCAATTTTATGATTCTTACTTCTCATTGCTGCCTGTACTTAACTTATTGATTTATTGCCGAGTTCTGTTAATTTTATCTTCAGCATGACTCATCAGGAAGCTCTTCCATGCAGAACACAACTACTGTCATATCTGGTATCTCTTCCTAAGATGTTACAAAATACCCATCAATGTTGTTCTGTAGCCAAATATGCTTTAGGAAGAACAGCTTTCCCAAAATGCAGCTACTGATCTTATCCTTTTCTGATAAGCCTTCAAGTTGACGTATAAATTAAGTTCCACTATGTTAACCAGGTTAGAGCTATCACTAATCCCTACATACACAGGTGTCTTAACTACCACACCCACTTTATGCAGCAGTGGGAATGATGTACTTATGACTTCTCACAAACAGCAAGTCCTGACTTTGCCTTACTGTTCTCAGATTATGTGAAGGGGAGAGAAAAGAGAAACAGGTCACTGATGAACAAGCTTCTGAGACATAGCTCACTAAACCAATTAAGGCCATTCCTGGGAAAAATACTTACGCTACATAATTCTCTTTGAATCACTTTCAGAGTAATCAGTAAACACCTACCATATGAATCACAAGAAACTGCTTTTCATTTCTACTTCCAGCCCAGCTTCTCAGGTGGTTCGCCCTGTCTCCTAACATGAGGCTTTCTCCCGGCCTTCATACCTGGAGAGTCCTGCGCTGGAAAGGATGGTGTCTAAACCTCAGCAGCTCATTTGCTTCTGAACAGCTCTGTTTGCCTTCCACAATCTCCCACACAACCCTACACTGGTCCCTGGTCCCCCATTCAACTCTTCATTTAATCTAAGTTTAGTCAATGGCCCTATTGCAAACCCTGTACCACTCATCTTATCTAATAATATTTTAGTTAGAAATGCAATCTGTACTTACCTGCACAAATATTTTGTACATTTCACTTCAAATTTCTCACATTTTAACTGGAATTTTTTACTCTCACATTTCCTCAACATTTAATATCACTCTGTAGAATATGAACAATTTGAAACAAAGTCTTATGATTTTTTTCATCTTCCACAAAATCCTAAATACCTTGTGCTTGCATATGTAAGAAGTGTAACATATACCTGTGGACTTAAACTGAATTCATTCCACAAATAAAACCTTTATTTAGGCTTTTGCTGTATATTTGTGTGCCTTTTATCCTGCAATATTAGAAGAATTTGTTTCATTAGTACTTAGTAAAATGTCTGGCACACAGTGGTGCTCCAAAAAAAGGTAAATTAGAAAAAGAAAATGAAGAAATAATGGAGAAGAGAAAGACTTTAAAGAACAGGGAGAGGGTGGAATACACTGGGGGAGAAAGGGAGAATATTTCACGCAGGATTTTGACTTGTTGATCTACAATGACTTTCAAAAGAATAAAAGTATTCCTGCAGCTTTTTTACTAGTAGAGAGTGAATTAAACTGAGAACAAAACAAATGAGGTCAGATGGCATTTATGATGGAATCAGTGGTAAGGCAGTTAACGCAGTGCTAGAAAGCAGCTGCCCTGCTACGCAAGGTCTCATGGGATGGCACTGGGCTAGCCAAAGCCAGTCCCACAGCACCGTAAGTGTAGACATTTGCTTATGCTACAGCATTGCATCAGCTCTCACAGGGAATTCAAATGACCCAAGGTTGCAAAAACCAAAGTAGTAGAACTAGAAAGCTACTTGAATCTTGTAAGGTGTGGTGAAAAACAAAACTGCTGAAAACTAAACAAGCCACCACTAGCTTGTCTCCCTATGGGCACCTGCACTGGGTGTGAAACATAAAGGTTCATGTGCTTGAGGAGCATGGATTTCAAGGTCTGACAAATTAGTTACCTGATTTCAGAGGATGGTGGCGCAAAGTCAGGATGGGCTGAAGTTTTCCCTACTCACTGATACTTCATCTGGAAAGTGGAATTCTCTAACATGGATCCTTGGCTAAATCCATCATTCCACTAAAATGATCAAGAAACACTCTGACTTCTTCCTTAAAGCCCTTGTGATAACCAGTACCTCCCATCACTCCCTCCCCCTCTTACACATAAACATGCACACACACATGCTTTATCTTGATATATCTCTTATTAAACTTTTATATGACTCAGGAAAACTATCCCTTCAAATTTTCACAGTGGATTAGCCACAATCCCAAAACAGTTCTACAGATTCAATGCAATCCCAATTAAAGTACCATTAGAGTACCTTAGAGATGTAGAGAAAACATTCCTAAATTCATCTGGAACCTTAAGAGGCCTAGAATAGCAAAAGCAATCCTGAGAAACAAAGGAAAGGTTGGACGCATCACAATTCCTGATTTGAAGTTATACTACAAAGCTACTGTGATAAAATCTGCATGGTACTGGCAAAAAAACCAGACCTGAATATCAATGGAGCAGATTAAAAGATATAGACGCAGCTACAAACACACTTGGTCACCTTACCTTTGACAAAGGGGCCAAACATGTTCACTGGAAGAAAAATAGCCTCTTTAGTGAATGGTGCTGGAAGAGTGGTGTTCTTCAATAAATGGTGCTGGAAAAGCTGGCTTTCCACATGCTAAAGACTAAAACCAGACCCATGTCTTTCACCTTGCACTAAACTAAAGTCAAGATGGACCAAGATCTAAATTTAAAGCAGAAACACTAAATCTAAGAGAAAAGAAAATAGGCAAAAATCTTGAAGACATAGGGGTAGGCAAAAAGTTCATGAAAAAAAACCAAGTTGCATGGGAAATACTTCAAAGAATCAAAAACTGGGATCTCATTATATTGAAAAGTTTTTGCACATCAAAAGAAATCACCAACAGAGTAGAAAGAAAGCCTACAAAGTGGGAAAAAATTTTAGCCAACTACCCCTCAGACAAAGGACTTCTATCTAAAACATATAAAGAACTTTTTAAAAAAAATCAGGCTCCCAAAATTCTAAGACTCAATCCAAAAATGGGCATCTGAGATGAATACACATTTCTCAGAGGAAGAAATACTACTGGTGAGTACATACATGAAAAAATGTTCAACATCATTAGTCTTTCAAGAAATGCAAATTAAAACAACACTGAGATTCCATCGCAGCCCACAAAGAATGGCTATCATTAAGAAATGAACCAATAAAAAATGTTGGAGAGGATGTGGGGAAAAATGAATCCTTCTTCACTGTTGGTGGGAGTGTAAATTGGTGAAACCACTGTGGAAATCGATTTGGAGATTCCTCACAAAACTAGAATTAGAAGTTCCACTTAATACAGCTATTCCCCTTCTGCATATTTTCCCAGAAGAATTAAAAATATTATACCACAGCGATATATGTTCACCCATGTTTATAGCAGCACAATTTGTTATAGCTAAATCTTAGAAACAAACCAAATGCCCGTCAACTGAGGAATGGCCTAAAAAGATGTGGTATTTTTTTACAATGGAGTATTACTCAGCCATAAAAAAGATAAACTTGAGGTTTTTATAGGTAAGTGGATGCAACTAGAGACCATACTCATAAGTGAAATAAATCAGACCCACTGTTTAAAGATCATATTGTCTCCCTGGTGTAGAAACCTGAAAGTGTAAGTAAAACTCAAAATGTACAATAGATTATATGAAAGGGAAAGAAATTTCTCAAAGGAAGAACAACTGGGATGAGAGAAAGAAGGAAGACAAAACATATATATAGACAGAGATGGATATAGAGGTGTATATAGAATGGCTGGGATAACTGTACCGATGATGTCTAGTGGTATGTTCAAAGGAACAGTTAATGATTACAATTTTTTATATCCTGACCAATTTTGTATGCTTTTATCTGAGCAGCTGATTTGAAGACAACAATATGCACTGGAACAATCACTGGTGAATTCTTACCCACTTGTCTAGTAAAACTCTGTATTATCCCTAATGTTTTATCTAATAATTTTTTCATTCTCTTTAATGGTTTGAACAATCTTCCATTCTTACATTTGATAATCTGAGTAACCTAGTTGAAGATAACAATCTGTAATATAACAACTACTGTTAATTCCTATCATTTTGTTTTGAAATCCTGTATCACTTTTAATGTGCTTGCTTTGATTTGTTTGTATTTCAGATGTTAGTGTGCTGTTGTTATTCTTTTTTTTCTTTTAGTCCTCTCTTTAAAATAAAGAGGAACTAATTGGAACCAGATGCAGCGGCGTACACTTGTAATCCCAAAACTCTGGGAGGCTGAGGTGGGAGGACTCAAGTCCAAGTCTTCTAAAACAGATTTCCTAAATAATATTTTGTTATGATCAGTTTAAACACTGCCATCATTATGTTTATGTTCATTTACTAAGAAGAAAATAAAGTCTTGTAACATTTTCTTTGGAGATTAACTGTGGTTCCTGAAATAGTTATCTGAAACAGTTAGCGCACTTGGAAATTTAGTAAATTAGTGAGACCCTGTTTCAAAACAGAAAACAAAAATGGGCTGGGGATGGGGCTGGGGATGTAGCTTGGTGTGAAGGACTTGGGTTCAAACACCCATATGGCAGAACAAAACAAAACGAAATGAAACAATTCCTAGGTCATGAGGGCTCCGCCCTTAGGAATAGCTTAGTGCCATTATGGAAGGAGTAGGTTAGTTATAGATAAAAAGGATGATTTGGCCCTGTTCCCTCTCTCACAGGCTTGCCTGCCCTCCATCATTATGATGTAACATTAGTCTTTCTGAGATGAGAGTGCCTTGCTCTTAAACTTCACAGCTCCAGAACCATGACACACAAAACTGCTATTTTTTATGATGTTTTGTTATAGCAGCAAAGCATGGATTAAAATACATATGTATTTCTCAATAAATATGTGGAAATATTTACTTTGACCTAGAAAAAATCAAATTATAATATTGAATTATTCATTAGAATGCTTTATTTAAAACACAGTATTAAGAAAAAATTGGATTGGAGCTCCACAAAAAAAAACACTTCCATAAAGCTACAGTACCCTGCTGTGTCCCTGATGGGCTGGAAGTGCTCTGAGGACTTTTCGTACCCATTCCCTTCCAGCTGGACAACTTGCTTAAGGGTGGGTGGGACCCAATCCAGATGGATTAGACAGACGTGCAGCTCCTCAGCAAAGCGCTTCCATACCACCCCTAGGATGTCTTTCTCCTGGTAGTTATATCTGTCTTATTTCAACTTACATATAACAACATGGACTTGCCTAGGGTCTCATGAGCCACTTAGGGAGAGGGTGAAATATTGTTCCATTTGCTACTTCCTTGACCCTGGCATCTTCTTAAAAAGAGAGATCTAATTACATTTTCTTAAAAAACTGAAATTAGTCATAAAAGATCACATTGGAAATTTAAACCTAAAGAATCATAATTCCTTACACAATCTGAATTTGTTATTTTTATTCTCTATGGTTATAGTTTTATAATACTTGCAACAAAGCATGAGGTTTTTTCTATAGGTATAGTTCTCTTATAAATTAGGCAATACTTTTAATGTTTTTTATAAAGATTGTGTACTGATAAACAATTAACTTGGAATTTGTACCAAAATTATATTATTTTTCAAGTTAAAATGATCAAACAAAAATAAATTGATTCCTAACTAATATGTACAGCATCCAAATGGAGAGAAAACCGTATTAAAGTGATGTTCCTGTCAATGCTATTCTCTGGTAGATTGACTGTATTTTATCATAGCATCTAAATTAAAGCTACAAATCTCTTCACGAGATTTCCCTACTCTCCCAGAAAGGATCTTCATCATAAAATAATCTCTTCTGCAATTAGCATGATCTTGTTCAGATAAAACTCACTTGGGTATCTAAAGTATATCTAGGTGTTGGTAGCAAGCAATTATTCATGGGGGATTGAATTTTATAAAAGATACATGTGACAAGAAATAAGTGAACTAGAAATTAGGTCCTCAGTTAATGGCGATTTCAATGTCGTTGTCTCTATTGTTGTTATTGCTATCGTTGTCGTTTTGCTATTGTTTTGAGTCCTGTGATGAACCTCAGCGCATTAGAATGGCAGCTGTGCTCACTCTGTGGAGCACTTGCATGATTACTAGGGATATCCAGGGATCATTCCTCAATTTCACACATTTTATTTTAATTGTCACAGAATTAGTAATCGAAGAGTGCAAATGACTTAAAAAGAAACATAAATCAAGGACTGGAGAACACATTTTCCTAATCATCCCTACTTGTTAGGATATGAGGATATACCTTGGTTTTAACAGTTCCAAAGAACCCCAGACCAAGACCAGGAACTAAGGTATGTTGTGCACTCAATCCAGCCACTAGCTCGTAGTTCAGGTATCTGCATCATGGTCCTATGAACATGTCACTGTCATCTCAAGTCACCCAATGGAAGGGGAGATAGCACCCCAAGACCCTATAAAATATAACCTGTTGGAAAGAACACTCATGGGGGAGGGGCAAACACAAAATGTTAATCTTTTCACAAAGATATTCTAAATAATATTTTGTTATGATCAGTTTAAACCCCACAATCGTTTTCATGTTTGTTTACTAAGAAGAAAATAAATTGCATATTTTTCTGGAGATCAACTTTTAGTTGTATCATCTGAAACAGTGTAGCTAACAGGATTTTATCTTTAGGCAGTCAATAGTCACTGAGTAACCTCCACATGCCTGGCACTATGACAAAAGCCAGTGTCTTAGTTACTATTTTTTTGTTGCTGAGGCAAAATACCTGACACTCAAAATTAAGAAGGAAAGGTTTATTTAGCTTATTGTTTGTGGAGGTTTCAGTCCAATACTTGGCAGAGTGGCACATGGCAGAGGGCAACAGTTCATGGTGGCAGAAGACAGCAAAAGCAGCAAGAGCAAAAAGAGAGGAGTGGCAGCAAGCAGCCCCTTTCTCTCCCTTACATATGCCAACCATCCACCCCAAAGCAGGTATAGCTCTCACAGCCATGAATCAATCATAAACTCCAAATGCCTGCCCCATGACTGCGTATGTCTTTGGGGGAACACTCAAACACAAACCATAGCGTTCCACCCCTAGCTCCCCCCAAAAGACTCATGCACATCCCTTTAAGCAAAAGGCATTTTAGTCCATCACTAAGAGTTGCCAAAGTCCTAAAAGTTTCAACATTGCTGAAAACTTCATGTCTCAAGTCTCCTCCAACATGTAAACTCTTAGTTTTGAGCCCCTAAACAAATGAAAAGTTAAACACTTCTGACATTCAATGGCACAAAATAAACATTACCATTCCAAAAGGTACAAACACAGGGATACAGAATATTGGGACCAAAGCAAGTCCAAAATCCAGCAGGGCTAACATTGTCTTGTAGTTCCATGTCCAGCATCTGAAGCAATCTCTGGCACATTGTGAGCACCAAAGGGCTTGCATGACTCCACCCCTATGGTGCTTCCCATGTTTACAGCTCCCACAGCTTCTCTCAAAGGCCCACTGTGCTCCCTTCTTGCAGCTTTCCTCAGACAATCCACGTTCCTGGCTTTTCCAAACTTCTGAGGTCTCCCCTGCACCTTTCACTTCACACTCAGAGATTCACACATTGCCCTCTCAGGGGCACACTGCCTGGCCTCCCAGGCTTTCCGAGATGGAGGTAGAAGCCTTTTTAACCTCAGAGCTCTTGCATCCTGTATTGCCTAAAACCAGTGCCACATGGATGATGCCAAGGTCTGATGCCACCTGGAGCAGTAGCCAAGCTTTTCCCTCTCTTGGCCCTCGGCTTTGAGTGCCTGCATTGCTGGGCGCTCTGAATCCAATTTGGAGGAGCAAACTCTCTATGCTGCCACCATTCCTGAACCCCGTACGGCCGCCCCCATTCTGGAACCTGGTGCTCTGCGGCTTTCTTTTCAAAGCAGTCTTTCACCTTTGCAACACTGAGGCTGCAAAGGGTGGAGACTCACTGCTGCTTGTGATGCCCTCAGGCCAGCTTTCTATTCTCTTGTTCCTTCTCAGCAGCGGCGATCTCCTCAGCTTTATCTTTGTAGTCCATAGCTTCACAGGAGCTTCTTTTCTGGCCAAACTCACAACATTTTAACTCATCCTGCTGGGCACTTTGCTCTTGATTCTCAATATAAATCTTGCTAAAAGCCCCCCAAAATAGCCATGCCACTGCCTCAACATTCAATTGGCTTGAAGTTTCTTTTGCCAGATAAATTAGTCCACTGTCCTTAATCTCAGTCTCAGGCAAAGTCTCTAGACACAAGCAAAATGCAGACAAACTTTCTGCTAAGCCATAACATACATTGTCTAGAGTCTAGCACTCAAGGCAGTCCTTCTCCCCAGCAGAAACTTCCCAAACCCAGTCTTTACCAGCAGGATTTCTACCAGACTTCTGGGCTTCTGAGTTATGACCGGAATCTCCCATAGAGAAGAGATGAAAGCTTCCCACCTCTACTCCGTCATGTGACCTCTCTGAACCTTTCCAAATACTTCACATAAGCTATTTCCAAAGGCTCTTGAACCACATGGTCAGTATAGTCACAGCAATGACACCACTCCTCTTACCAAATTCTGTCTTGGTTACTTTTCTCTCATTGCTGAGACAAAATATCTGACACCCATAATTAAGGAAGGAAAGGTTTATTTAGTTCACAGTCTGTGGAAATTTCAGTCCATACTGGGCTGGCTCCAAGGCAGGGTGGCACATGGCAGAGGGCAACCATTCATGGTGGCAGACGATAGCAGAAACAGCAAGCAAAAGGGAGGAGTGGTGGCAAGCAGCCTCTTTCTCTTCCTTACATATGCAAACTACCTGCACCAGGGCGAATGTAGCACTCACACCCATGAATCAACCATAAACTCTAAAAGCCCGCTCTATGACTGCATGTGGCTTTGGAGGGTGTTATGGTTGATACATTGTGTCAACTTGGGCAGTCTAGGTTTGGTTAAGTGACTCAGCAGTTGTACATCCTGGGGTGGAAAGGGTATGTCCTTCCCTGTTCATTGTGTCAATGAGAGAAATTTAGAAGGTTGGATGTTGGATATTGTTCATTGTGTCAATGTGAGAAATTTAGAAGGTTAACTATTTGATTCAGCAGGGAGCCAGGGTGCTTACTTTGTATTCATTCTGAGCCTGTGCAAGAGAAGGGCTTGGAGATTATGTAAGTGCCACACACCCCCTGGGTAGGAGTAGCCTACTTGCAATATAAAGGAGAGAAAGAGGCTGCTTGCCACCACTCTTCCCTTTTGCTCTTGCTGATTTTTGCTGTCTTCTGCTGCCATGAACTATAGCCCTCTGTCCTGGGCTACTCTGCCTTGCAGCCAGCCGAATATGGAATGAAACCTCCACACACTATAAGCTAAACAAACTTTTTCTTCCTTAATTTTCAGTGTCAGGTATTTTGTCTCAGTAATGACAGAAAACTAACCAAGAGAGGGGCACACCCAGACATAAACCATAACAACCTCAAACTTCACACAGGTACATTGACATCCTTTACGGCCACTAACGTGTGCCCTTCTGCAACTGTAAGAAAGCACAAGGCTACTTTAAAATAATACTTTAAAACGAATATTTCTACTTTTATTAGTTCTGCCTCTAAAGAACAGGTTTTGTGTAATAAACTTTAAATTTTTTCCTGAGTAGCCCTTAGAAACAGTGCTTTCTCTTTGAAACACTGACCTGCATATTTCTTGTTGATAAAAGGGTTACAAAAGAAGTTTGGAACCTAGCTGAGGTAAAAAGAAAGGATGTCTTTAGTTGGTGGGGTTTAGGAAAGCAGAAAAGATTAATGAGAAAGTAGAGAGAAGTACTTTCTTCCTAATGAATAGGTAACCCACATGAATGCCCTGGTTTGCACATTTGGCAAACCTGAAATAAAAAAACGCTGCCAAGTCATGTCTCAATGAATAACTTCCTTGAGAATTCTGAGCATGAAGCAGGGGCAGTTCAAGATGAGCATGTTTTTATCCATCTTGGAAGGCTTGTAAGTAATTAGGGAAGTGAGAACACTCAAATGAAGGAGGAGTGGTCTTTGGCTAAATTTTAGATTTTTTGTGGTGTTTGTTGAAAAATTCTTAAAAATCAAGAACTCCTGAAAGGTACAGAGGTAAAAGTGCATTCAGAGGGGCTTTCCAAAATGACTTTAAAGGTTAAGTCCTTGTTGACATTTTTAGTTTAATTTCAACTTTGGTTTTGTGGAAGGCAGTGCCTTTTACCTTTGTTTTTTCTATTATAAGCTAGCCTACAGAACCGACTCAGATTGGAAAGACAGATTTTTCAGGTTTTTTGTAAAATTAAGGTCAGTAGTAACCACAGTGTGTGCACGTGTGCATGTGTGTGTAAGGGACAAACAGAGATAAACAAGACAGTAGTAGAGAACAAAGGAGAGAGAAACACAGAAAGACAGAAACACAATTGGTCTGAAAGTGAAAAATCTGAGAATGTCTCCATTCCCCTACTCAAATTTAACAGGTTCCATTCTATTTCAAGTGTAGCTCAACTATGGTAAGGTCTAAGGAAGTGACAAAATCCTAATTCTGCTCTTGTGCCCCACCCCCACCTGTCCGTGGGAACTTACAGAAAGGTCATAAATTGTACAAGGCTCCCAACCTCGTGGGAAAGCTCTCTGGACATCCACCAGACAATGGGGATGTGTTCTCTTCAGCAAGTTCAGAAAGACGGTCGGTATTTGTGCCGTCCTCAGCATGGCTCTGCTGATTGGCCATGTGTGCAAGCCCCAGACAGTGCCAGCAGCACCATGCACTTCACAGTGTGTTGTAAGAGTCCTTCTGACCAGATGCAGTCTCTGTTCATCCTGCCTGTGAAGGAAGTCAGAACCTCAGGTCACCCCATTAAGGTTCTACAAGTCGTAATTACTGCAAGCTGAGCCACAGCCCTGTGGCCCTTACGCCATGTGCCTTCACGTCTGAAAATCTGCTTGTATGGTCAGTCAGCACACAGGGGCTTCTCAGACAGCTGGAGATGAGAGGTTGCTGGGCCAATGATCCTGAGTTCAGGGAGCCTGTCAAATGCCTGTGGACATGAGAAGGGTCCCTGCTCACTGCCTGCCCTGCTTTCACCTCAACCGTGTCTCTAGCAGTCCTAATTTTCCCTTCTTAGGTTTCTCTCCAGATGTCTTCCAAGAGCCTCCTGGACTCATAGCCAGGGTTTTTGGAAGGTGAGTAAATCACGGAAGTGCTATGGCTAAACTGATACTAAGAGGTGAAGCATGGTCAGAAGTAGTCACGAGGGACAGGTGGACCCCCGACCCTCCTTTTGCTCTCTGCTTCCCATCTACCATGAAGTGATCAGCTTTCCTCCCCTGTGCCCCTCCGCCATACCTTCCCACCTGAAGTCAACCGACTGTTGACTGAAAACGTGATCCAAACCTCTCGACCCTCAAGTTGCGGGTGGCAGCCTCTGTGCAGTTTTGCCCAGCAGCGAGGAAGGTGACTAAGACACCTCTATTGCATCTATTCTCAGGCTTACTTTCCAATCACCTTTGAGTTCCAAGAGGGTGGGGAGCAGTGTGGTGTCTGTATTTTCAATGTGTGGCCTGACATGTGGTGCACATGGCACACATTTTGTGGAACAAATAAGTGAATGAATGACCAGATGAATGCTGATCAAATCAAGCTTAGCTCCTCTTGAGCACTTCAGCCTCCTAGAGCAAAGGGGAACTTAGAAAGCCTACCTGAGCTCCCCATAGGAAAAAAACGAAGCACAAGACAGTTTGGAAAGATATGTGTATTGAGGAGGCTGTGGAGTCAATTATGACACCAGCTGCCCACCACATGCCATATAATCTCCAACTGTTTGCTTAACTTCTTTATTTCTTTGTTTACTAATCCACGAAGTGCCTACCTTATAGAATAATTTGAGCTTTCAGAATACATAACATTAACAAACCACCTTGTATAGTCTACATGCAGAGGGTGCTCGAGGACACTGACAGAGACATAACATAGGGAAATACGTTTCATTTCTCACTCTCCATGGTCAAGTGGCCACAAGTTATTCCCTTGGGACTATTCCCAAGCTCAACTCAGCGGCCAAGCTCTTGAGTGTAAGTGTAATGATCCACTAACTCACTTTTATAAAGCACAGACTAATGTCAAGTTCTTTGTTGAAAAGAGTGCAAGGAACCTGCTACAAGAATTATAAGGAAAGTGTTTATGAATATTTGTAGCCATCTAGGCCTGTCTCTTTTTAAATTACTTTGTAGACATCAAAATCATTTAGAACTTCACAGAAAAACACTATGTGTATATGTGTATATATATACATATATATGTATATATAGTAGTTAGCTTTACTTCATTTTCCATATTAGAAAGTCTAATTAATATAGAATGCCAAAGCTTTTAAATAATGAGTACCTAGTTTATCCCTTTAAACTGGTTTCTCAGCATAAGTTGGTGATTTCCAATTTTCCACATATCCAGTGTAGTTTACAATAAGCATTGTATACTGGTGTGCATTCATTTTGTTACTCATTAGTTTATTGCTCTTTTCCTGTTTGTGAGTCACAGTGTCAGAGAATGAGCATACAGCAAAGCATAAGTCAGATCTGTCCTCAGTGAGCTCTTATTATGAGAGAGGACACAGATTTATAATTTATTTCTTTGTAGTTACATCACATGGTAGCTTGACTGTGGCTATCCTGGTCCCCCTCTGTGAGGTTCTTCCCTCTGCCCTCTACACCAAACCATCTCCCTCTATTACGGGTCTCAGCACAAATTTATTCCCTTAAGGACCCATCTGCTCTCTGGTCCTCCTGACATCATTTCTGAAATACTGAGACGAAGGCTCAGTGACATCAAAAGGAAACTGACAGCATAACATGAAAGTCAGACACACTGTTTTATTCTTTTGTCCTGTTTGAGCATTGTTATGACTCACTCCTGCCCACTTGGGGTTTCTTTCATGGAGTTCCTCCAAGCTGGCTCTGTGCTCCGAGCAAGTGTCCTATGCTTGCCACACTTCACACCCTCAGTACAAACTGTGATGACAGGACTGTGTCTCTCATGTCTACTCCACAGCATTGTGAGACTCACTCACTGAGATGGGTTCAAAAGCACACATAGCTAGTTTTGTTAGATGTGAGCTGTTTTTTATTAATTTATATCATATCTCATTAGCATGTTTTCATAAAGTAGAATTTATATATTATACTGAAATCCTGGGTTTTGTTTCCTAGAAAACATGGGATATGAACTCTAATTTTACCAAATACTGAGCAATAAAGAATTATTTCCTTTGTAACATATATTCTTTCCAAATTGCAAGCTGTTCTCTCTCACTCTGAATGGTGACATGCAAGATAAAGCTGAAATGCTGGTATTCTAGATGAAATGAGTCATCCAGGAATGCACTATAGCATATGTCACCACCATATAACTAGCACATTTATAAAGAAAACCTGTAAATCTTAACCAGAGTAAGATAAAGAAGAGCTCAAACTGGTTCACACAACCAGAATGTGAACAGTATAGAAGTTGGGTGGCGCTTTTAGAAACTGACCTTTTAATATTCTGCACATATCTTAAAAGTCTGAGTCACAAAAAATGACAGAGTAGTTAGCTTTAGTTCATTTTCCATAATATTAGAAAGTCTGATTAATATAGAATGCCAAAGCTTTTAGATAAATGAGTACCTAGTTTATCTCTTTAAACTGGTTTCTCAGCATGAGTTGGTGATTTCCAGTTTTTTTTGCCTTTCAACCTGTATTCTTGTGGATGATCTCTCAGTGAACGTAGACATACTCCAGGCTGAGAGTCACGAATCACCCCTCTACCCATTTTCTGATTGGTGTATCTCACTGTAAAGCATGCTACAGGACTTCTGAAACACGCAGTTGCTGTCCTGGAAAGTTTCATTGAAAGAGAAGAGAACAAATTTCCTTCAAATTTTGAAAATGAAAAAGTGCATTTGTAATAATGCATATATAAATGTGTACATTCTAATACATTAAACATCATCAAAGAATAATATATTATCACACATCCCAAAGCATGGCAAGATGCACATTATCTTCTATATCAAGAAATATTTTATGTCCATTCCTGATATGTGTTTCAGTGCTGTCTCTACTTTTCTTAAAATTAGAGCAAATCACAAGTATGGACAGGTCCTTTGCCACATATACACAACTAGATAATTTAACTGTTCACTCATAGTACAAACCCTCTTCAAACTTTCACAATTTATTACTTTGAGGTTCACCACTCTATATTCAGTCCCACAGAGGCTGTAGCCAGAGCAGGCAACTAGCGAATATTTGTGAAGTCAATGAAATCATGCGTAAAGGTTCTTAATTATGTATTCAGCCTCTTGGTCCTTCCAGAGCCCCATCCTCCTTTTTTGGATTAAATTTCCTACCTCCTTAATAATCATTCAATTTTCTGTTTTGCTTTCCAACTCCCTTCTGTATTTAGCTTCTCCCTGCCTCCCCTGGAATTTAAACCCAGGTCCCCTCCCCTAGTTTCTGGATAAATTTGCACTTAGCAAAGCTCACTCCAGCTTGTTGGGCATAAAGATAGCTCTTACCCTATGGCCAGCTTGCAGAAAGAGCCCAGGACTCATGTGAAACCTGAACACCAGGAAAGGGAGTGGTGGGCCAGATTTGATAGTTCCCTTCTGTTCCTATAAACTAAATGATACTGAAGAGATAAGGTCTTCCCAAGTAAACTCAAAGCAGACTGTGGGCTCGGTCTTCACGCAGGAGCAGAACTAATTGGGTCTATACTGGGCACTGGCTCTGAAAAGAACACGTTAAATTTCTATAAAGCATAAGCAAGACAATACTCAGAACGATATTTTCTACCAAAGGCATTGAACAAGAAAATTCTAAATGAAATCATTCATATAACCACATAGAGCATCAGGTCAAGTGAAAAAGTGAATATTCTCCCAGTTTTAAATATATTAAAGTATATTTAATAACATCTGTCTTTCATTCTTAACAATATTATTTTTTGCACAATAAAAATATGTATTTCAGAATGATATTTAATATTATATTGAAGTTGAAGTTATTACATTTACATATAGCAAAATCTTTTAGAGTAATAATTTTTTTCTTTACTTACTGCCTTTGAAGCATATGACCCTTTTCAAATTCTTTTTTTTAACTTTCAAAGATGATTATGAGATTTAAAGCTATAAATATCCTGTTGCCTTTGCACAACTTACACAATGTGTACATATTTCCTTCTTGTAATTTTGGACACTTTTCACCTCATTATAAAAATAAGACATATAATTTATGTGGTTAACTTTCCTTACCATTATTTCAAGGGGCTGCATATTTTTTTATGAAGACAATATGCACTAATTTACTTGAGAATCTCTTTATTGTTGCATAGTTACCTCATTTCCAGTTTTTAAATATTCTAGGGAGTATCACAATGAACAGTTCTTAGGATTAATCTACAGAAAATTAATATTTCTCATTAATTTTATGAACTCTTTTTATAAAAATTCCTTCATTGTACTGTTGTGAATATCTAATATTTTGCCTGCTTTTATTTTTTCCTAGACACTTTTTACTATTCATATAACCTTAGGTTCTTTCCTTTAGATTTCTCAATTTTAAAAAATAGTTTATTACCTTTTTGCAGGATTTAAGTACAAAAATAGCAATTATTATATTATCCTCTTCACCTTTATTATCTTGTAAGGATCCACTGAATACTAATTAAATCCCAAAATTTAAACAAGTTATTTCTAGGAAATCTCTGGCATTTTAAAGGTCTACTTTTGTACTAAAGCCTCAAAAATCTAGGTTTTTGTTAAATTAATTTCTTTTTTATAATGTCTGTATTAGCCACAGAAATGTCCCCTTCAAATAACATTTTAATATGTATTTTGATTTTCTTAAAGTACTATTTGTCAAGTAACTGTGGAATAATTTATTTGAATATACATATAGTAATTACTGTATATATACATACAGCCATACAATGAGATAATTTGAGAAAGTGAGAGATCACATTCACAAAACTTTTATCACAGTATATTATTTTGATTGCTCTATTTTATTAGTTATTATTGTTAATTCTTAAGGTGAATAATTTACAAATTAAAGTATGCATGAGGGATAATTGTAGACATTGCAGGTGGGAAGGTGGGAGTGTAAACTAGTAACACCATTATGAAAATCAGTATTGAGATGCCTGAAAAAACTAGAACTGGTCATTCCATTTGCCCAACTATTCTCCTTCTAGATATCTTCCCCAAAGAGTTAAAGACATTATATTACAGAGATACGTGCATACCAATATTCATAGCACCACTACTCATCATAACTAAACCTTGGAAGCAGCCTGCGTTACACTGACAGATGAATGGACAAACAAAATGTGGTATTCACGTGCAGTGGAGAATGGCTCTGCTATAAAGAAAGATCAAGTTGAGTCATTTGTAAGAAAATGGCTGCACCTTGAGACTACAATGCTAAGTGAAATAAGTCAGATTTACAAGCCGAAATTTTGCACGGGTTCTCTTATATGAAAAACTGAAAATATAGAGAGTATAACAGAAGATAGATAACAGCAAGCAGAAGATAGTTCTTTCTCCAATGGGAAGGGAATCAAAGGATGGAGGGCGGGCAGGGGAGGAAGAGAGGGGGTAAAAGATGGAACTAAGATGTGCTATGCACAGTGCCAACTCCGTGAAAGGAATGCAAACAGTATGCCCCGCAAACGAGTACAATAAAAATAATTTAAAATAAGCCTCATGTTTCGTACACCTATTGGAAGTTCTGGAAACTTGTGTAGAGTTAGAGAGGACAACTACAGCCTGCAGAAAACTCCTACTTTTACTACATTAAATGTCTTCAGAATAGTGCACTGCCCTGTCACTTCACGTCGTGACGTCGTTTTTCTTTATGAGGTTGGGTAGTCTTCTCTGCGTGGGTCTGTACAATTTCTGCTGCTTACTACTATTGTGACACATATTTTATTTTCCTAGAGTATGTTGCCTCCTTAATTATAATTTGTAGCTTATAATCTTTCTTGAAATAAAGGAGTTTCAAAATCTGGCAAAGTACACAATCATGAAACATGTAAATGATCCTCAGTGTGCTTCCTGTTTCCTGGCTTAATGCCACATGCTCTGCTCCATTAAAGAACATTAATCTTATTAACTCACTGTGGTTTCTTTAAACTTCAGGAGTGGTTTTTATGAAAATAAGTATCTTCCTATTTTTTCATTTGGCATCAAATCCTACAATTTAAAATAAACTCTAAAGATTATAATTGAGTTATTTTAGCTAAATAGACTACTTGAAAAGCTTTTCATTTATTTGGTCTATAATTTTTTTATTTGTGGCTTTTTTCTTTTTAATTTCTAAGACAAACCCTTTAAAGATGGTGATGATAGATTAAAATTGACCATAATTATTATTTTTCATTATTAAAACCTCAACTTTTACAGAAGTCCTTGCTTTTCCATTTGAGTGGAGAACGTCCTTGTGTTCTATATCTTCCTCTATGGAACTGTGTCTCCCAGGTGCAGATAAGTGGCATATCAGCAGAATTATAATCTCATTTTTTGCTCCTCCTTTAATTCAATTTTGTTTATGCATCTGTTCCAAAAGGGTTCTTCTTGTCTACTTTGAAGCAAGCTAATATGATTATCTTTCAGGTTATTGAAAACATATTGTTTTCATTTTTATTATGTGGTCCCCTCCTAAGAGGGTTCATCCACCCCATCACATGCAGACTTGGATCCAACCGAGAGACACAAACGATGCCAGTAGTCAACAAGATGAATATATTATAGCTGCTACAACAGATGAAAATCTTTTAGCCACTTAAATCCTACCAATGTAAAGAAAATGATTATTTCTCTCCCGATCATGAATTTTGAAACCAGTAGCACCCATGTGTTAGCCAGTTTTTTGTGGTTGTAACAAAATATCCACCATAAATTAAAAGAAGAAAATATTTACATTTTATTTATGGTTCCATAGGCTTCAGTCCATGGTCAGCCGGATCTGCTGAAGGAGAATATGGTAGGGAGTATATGGGGTAGCAAAGCTATTTACCATGTGGCATCAAAGAGGCAGCAAAAGAGAAAGGAGAGGTCTGGGTCCCCATATCCCTTTGAAGATCTCATCCTCTATGATTCAATTTTTTCCAACAAGGCCCCCCCCTTAAAGGTTGTACCCTGTCCCAGAAGTCACATGGGATGATAACCAAGCAGTTAGCAGATGGGCCTTGGGGGCAATCAAGATTCAAAGCATAACCACCATTCCTCAAAATTAACATCTACAGTTTTCTGATCAATACCAGAATTGAAAGTAATGCATCAATTTTTAAAATATCATTTTTAGCTGTAAATATGCTAGGAATTTGTAATCAAAATACTGAGAGTTTTTCTTTGTCTTTGACAGTACTGGACATTGAACCAGGCTCATGCTAATGCTAAGCAATGGCTTTACCACTGAGCTAAACCCCTTCTTCTGTGTTTCTTTTTGCAGGCAAAAATGTGGCAAACACAATAAAAATAAAACTGTTTTATATCCACATATTAAGATTGTGTCATATCTTTAAGTGTAAGTAAAATAAAAACTTCTTTCAATATACTGAGTAGAAACTTTGTCAAACAAATCTATTTACTAAAGGAAGCCACAAGATTTGTGGTAATACACAGGGAGATTTTCCTTTCTGAGTTACTGCAACTCCAAAATTCATCAAAAAACATTTATTTCCTTACCAGTAGTCTGAATACAGTTCTTACATAAGAGACAGATATATTGGAAAGTGTAGTAATAAAAAATAATTCAGGCTATCCTCTCTGAGAGCTTCTACTTCCAAGTCTGAGTCCAGTCAAAACTAATATGCTTAAGTAACAAATAAATTAGATCTGACCTCAAAACAAAAATTCATTTAAGCTATGTCATGTGCCTTCAATCCTGAAATCGCCATGTGAGGAACATTCATCCTAGAAAACATCAGGCCTCTCAGTCCCTGCAGATGAGACGCCCTGTGAACAGTGCAGAAGCGTTTCAAAGCTCATCATCAGAGCTATCAACCTGGCATGGACCACTGAACCAAGCTATCCTAGCTTCACTCACTACAAAACAGGGCTGCCATTCTGCTTCCCTCCAAGGATCTGTCCCAGGGCGGACACCACTCCATGGAATCAAGGAGGCAACTGAAGCAGCAGTGATGAGTACACAGAGCAGCAGCCCCCAGAATTCTCAAGACATTTCCTTAACGGGAGAGAAATGACGAAACAAATACACAATAGTGCCAGCAACTCAATGTTAGTACAACAGCATCAGTTGCTCGGTATATGAGACAGCAGGGGAAAACTAAGTCTCAGAAATACAGAGAAAACACTATCTTCTCTTTGTCCCTTCACTCACTCATCCATACAGAGAGTATTTGCTGAGTACCTATGACATCTCAGGAACCCTGTGCAGAGATGGAGATGGAGCAGAGAAAGCCCAAACAGAGGTGTGTACATGGACTCCTCAGGGTACACACAGCATACATTGTATGCATAAGTATGTAGCTACAAGTTATGACAAGTGCCCTGAGGGCCACAAGCAAAGGTTGCAATTGGAAGAGACACAGGCTGAAAACATAGAAACTTCTTTTTAAAATGCAATCACTTTGATTTCTGAAGGAAGGGAAGGGTGACCTGCGTGATGCACCATTGAGAAGGGTTATGTGGGAAAGAAAGCGTGGAGGCACTTGCAGAGCAGACAAAAGGCCAGTGTCGCTGCAGCACCATAGGCAAAGACAGATCAAGCTCAAGAGGGCAGTAGAAGTCAGAATGGGCTCTGCTGTGAATCAGGACCCACCATCTCTAGTGCAGTGGAAAGTTGTTAGCACAAGTGGTACAGGGTCCTGTCACATGACCTGACTGGGGCTACTCTGAGGGGTCCCCACAGGGAAAATGACAGCAGAAGTGGAAGAGGAGGTGCTGGCGCATCCAACGCTAGCCGCGGTGAGGACAGAGAAAAGCAAGTCTGTTCAAGAGCTATGTGAAGATAAGGCCTAAAATTATTGGTGCTAGATCTGTAGAGTGAAGAGGGAGAGTGTGAGGTTCTCAAGTTTCTGTAATGAGCGACTGGAAGGAAATCTGTGCTACAAGTAGAAAAATAGGCAGATACTGAAATGGGAGGGAGGGAGAAAGGGAGGGAAAAGCCAAGGGCTGCACTTAGCAAATTTTATATTAGGGCAGCCAATTAGGAAGAAGTCTAGACTGGAGACAGGAACTGTGGAGCTGCTGGAACATAAGTACCTGTAGACACTAAAAGAATAAACAGGTATGTATGTTCTCTCCTCAATGCAGGTCTACTAAATTTACAAGTCCAACGTAGCTTTTCTCACACTAAATTGTGAATGCTCGAGGTTTCAATCACCTTAAAGTAAACCAACATATGAATGAAAAGCCAAATAAGAGAGATAATAAGCACAGGGAGGAAGATTTTGTAAATGAGAAAGTAATTTGGGGACGGCGGGAAGGGGGGCGGGGTAACAGTGATCAAGATGCGGTAAGCAGCGTTCCCCAGGGTGAATGAGGCTATTACACACAACACCATACACTGGTGCAAATTTTTTGAATAATCTTATTTTTCTGAGCTCTTTTCTGTGTCCATGTTTCTGCACGTGGTAATTACAATCACTATAAAATATCTTTCTTTAAATTCCAGTAACTGCAATACCTGGAGTGTGAGATAATGAATATTCAAAGATTTAAATACAAGGAAGATGGAATTTCTTCTAAGTGGACCTGAGGCGGCGCTTTCAGTTCTTGTACACAGCTCTCTTGCAAGATAGTGGCAGCTACGATGGGCTCCACAGTGGGGTCCGTGGTGAAGGGCTGGGGAAACCCCTCCCGCAGTCATGTGTTCAAGGCTGCCTGAGGGAAGCTACTGGGACTCCTCTGTTGTCTCACCGTCTACCTTTAATTATATTTGAGCAGGAAATAACAGCAGTGTACCAGCAGCCACTTCAATTTTTCCATGAAGTTGTCATATATTCCCCCATTTCCTTAAAAAGATTTCTCTTCTCCAAACAATTCCAAGTGGAATTATACAAATCACAGCAAGCACTAAGGTAAAGTGAGTTTTTCAAACCAAAGTGAGTGATGATTTTTGAAATGACATCATTTCACAGATCAAACAAAAATATGTGTCAGCTTAATTCTCTGATGTTCAAACTGAGCTTGGCTAAAGCAGAACATTTGTATTGAGGTGTGAGGGTACTAGAAATACAACTTTATAAAGGCACAAGTTTGCCTGTTTTGTCCATTGCTGTATTCCTATCATACAGAATCTTGATGGCTATATCAGACTATTTCTAATAGTATATGGTTAGACCTGAAGACCACTGGATATTTTATAAAGAATAAATATATTTATTCAACTCATGGATCTGGAGGCTGAGTTCTTTTCACTGGCAGGGGCTCTCTGCAGAGTTCTGAGGCAACCAGAGTGTAACCTGGGAAGACATGAGTACCTGTGTCTGGTAGAAATGAGGCAATCCTTTCAGCTTTTATCTAAGAGGAAAAGAAATGTGAGACCTGATTTCTGCACTTGGTCTCCCCTTGATGTGCTTGAGGAGCATCAAGAAGGCCACGGTGGCTGAAACAAAGGAACCCTATGGAGCACCACAGCTCTCCCTAGTGAGACACAGCGAAGACAGAACTTCCCCAAGAAGCACGTGCTACTTTTGTGGTGAGCACCGTATACATTTTTGTAATCTCAACTTTTCTCCATCCTGAAATATACAATACTTTAGAAAGTATTGATTCTCAATTTCATAGTGATTTTTGTTTTCAATAAAGTTGTATTGGAGGTATTGGGGCTTTAGGTCTTGTGAAGCCTGCGATGCAACAGGGGAAATATTAGGGAAAGGTTATACGATGAGTGTTTGAAGAAAATTCTTTGCTATTTCTCAGAAATAACAAAGTACTTAAAAAGAAATTACAGAATCATTCTAGTGCACCACTGGACCAATACCTTAAAATACAGATTTGCCATTTTTCATTACAGAGAATCTGAGACCTGAAAGGTCAGTTTTCTCCAGCAGGTTCCTTGCAGATGCACACCAGAACACTGCAGCCAGGTCTGACTGAGATCACCTGCCAGCACACTTGCATAGGAAGTCTGGCTCACTCTTACTTAGGTATTTACATTTGTGAAACTCTTCAGTTTTAGAATTTCTTTTTGCACCAAGGATATAGCTCAGTGACACAGCACCTCTGTGGCAAGCATGAGTGAGTTCAGTTTCTGATAACAGAAAAAAATTTTGTTTGCATCTCATTTATACCACACTCATGCTTTGCTCCTGTCTTCTTGTTGCCACCCTAGACGGCATGCTTTGCTCCGGCTGGATGCTGAGGGAACTGTGCCCCGGGCAGGCAAGGACAGCACCAAAGAAAGCGGGAAGAAGCTGGTGCCGTCCTCACCATTTCTGCCCAAATCCAGCACAAGACTGACAATGAGCACCAAGAGCCAGCTTCCCAGAGTTCCACAGACACTTTCACAGCCAGAAAGCCCTGGTGGTCCACCTCATCCTGGCAGGGACTCGCTTTTTACACCCTCTCAGAGGCTACCGTGTTCCTGGGGTCAAATATCTATCCAGCATCCTGATATGTGGTCTCAGGTCTGGGAAAGGGAAAATGGTAGAAGAAATTTATAAAGGCAGAAAAGGACGCATTTCAGTTTTTCTACATGCAAGAATAGTATTTTCAAATTAATTTTGACTTGTCAACTTCACTTCTTGCCAATGTGGTACTTCTTGTAAAATTTTCCTTTAAATCGGAACACTACAAACTTATGAGTATTCCTCCAAAGAAACCAGAGAGTTTCATGTGTTTGTTATATTTTCTCCTAAAATGTATAAAGTTTGGCCACAATCTCTAAAACAAAGTGTTTGTTCATGTCATCTGCTTGACCTCAAGGACCACATCCTGGGAAGCAGAAATGCTGTGTCACACTATGAATAAAAAGTAGAAGGGAAGTTGGTGGTATTTTCAGTTTATAATATTACATCATTTCCAAATAAAGAAATACCCCGACACAGCATTAGATACAAGATATAATAGTTATTTAAAAATTCAGTGGTATCATATATAGCTTCAACACTTACAAAATACAATGTTAAATATACATGACTTAAAGTATTAACTTTGGAGCTGGAGGCTGAAGCAGGAAGATCACAACAACTTAGTAAGACTGTCTCAAAATTTAATTTTTTTTTAATTTAAAAAGCTTGGAGCCAGGCATGGTGGCACACACACCTGTAATTCCAGCACCCAGGAGGCTGATGGAGGAGGATCATTGCAAGTTCAAGACCAGGCCGAGCTACAAAGTGAGCTCAAAGCCTGTCTGAAATGCACAGCAAGACGTTTTCTCAAAGAAAAGAAAAGCTTGGAATGTACGTAGCTAGTGTGAAGGCCATTACTTCAGTTCCAGGTAACACGTATAAGTACACACACACACACGTGCATGTGCAGCTTTATTCAATAAAGAATCCTATGGAAAGAGTTGGGTCTAAGGATTAAGCCAAAGATCAAGTTTAAATTTTCTTTGGGTTCAATTTCCTTGTTATCCTTAACACTAGACAAACATATTCCATGGAACAGCTCTATGGCTATAACAACTTGAAGAAACTGAAGGATAGGTCTGTGTCCATAATTTAAGCAAATACATTCAGGGAAACTCCAAAATCCAGCTAAGTGAAGAGTTTCACATCAGCAAAAGATAACTTGCAAGAAAACAGAGAAGTTAGGTGAAGTGACAGAATTAGAGAAATGGGTAAAAGGAACATTATCCATTTTTTGTCCTTTCCTGTAGTATTAATCATCAGGACCCAAAAATTTCCTAGACTTGAATATGTGCTCAATAATAGAAGGAAATGTAAATTCACAATGCTATATATCTGGATTGTACATACACATAAACATAGGCACACATACATTTATATATACATATAGAAGTGCACACTTAACATATCTCAAAGACAAAAACACCGCATAAAAAATAATGAATCAATGGGTTGATTAAAACTGCAGTTGTAAGCTAGGTATGGTAACACCGCTGCAATCTCAACCCTCACACGGCTGAGGGAGGAGGGTGGAAGTTCGGGTCCAGCCTGGGCTACACAGTAAGTTGAGGACTGGCCTAGAATACATAGTGAGACCCTGTCTCAAAATATGAGTTCCAGTTGTTTTTATTATGTCTTTACACCGCATGTCTGGGTTAACTTTAACATCAGAAGGTTTGTATTTTAAAAAATAAGGAAATACATACCACTTTTGTTCACAGGGAATATTTAAGCCTTGTCTGATCACAGAATGAGCTAAGTTCTCTCGCACCCTCATCCCCTTTACTGTGGTTTTGACGAGTCCTCACACAGCTACGCCTCTTCCTAAATTTCAAGCATGGTCACAGAAAGCATGTCATCCTCCTTTCAGAGCTGCCCACAGAATCCAACAAATAACTTGAAGTTAGTGAGCTGATGTTTGCTGCATCTACAAAAGCCATGGCAAGCCATGGCTTCAAATTAAGGACTTTCTACTCCATAACAAGATTAGTGACTACTAAAGAACCCATACTGCGGGGTTATTTGAGAAGACAGTGAATGAGCCATTCCAGATAATTGATTTTATGAAGGTGTTTAATGAGGGGGCTTCTGTTTGGCACGGTTTCTGCAGTGCTGTTTTGTGCCCTGTGATTGGTTCTCCTCCTGGTCCTGCACCTGCAGTCAGTATGCTAACAGTCATGGTCTTCCTTAAGCGCGTTTGTGCCTGTGACTGTTTGGTAAAGCAGTCAGACCACTAATAAGGGTTTTTAACTCCACTGGGGTTATGCATGTCTGCTCCCTGTAGCCACAAATCCTCAAAATGAAAGAAAATGAAAGTCAACCTTGAAAAGGAAAACAGTCTAATTGTATGCTTCCTTGGGAACTCATAAGAAATCCATTAACAAACACCCAGTCATCTCAGAGACTGGGCAGAATGGTTGCCACGAAGGGAAAAGTAGTATCTGCACTAACAAACCTTTTAGTGAAAAGACAAGAGGCAGAAGTGATTTACAACAACTGACCGTGTAATGTTTGCGGTCATGAGAATGAGGACTAGGTAAGCTAATTAGTAGACAAATCCGCAACATGTAAGAATGACTTTTATTAAAAGTGAAACCCAAAAATATTCACTTTCAGGGTCATCTGGATATTTTAAAATATATTTGAATGTGGTAAGATTTCCACCCAAGTGAAACATAAAGTTCCTGCTTATATATAATTCAGTTGAGTTTGGACGAATGCACACAGCCCTTCAGTTACCAAGTCAGTTAAGGTACAAAACATTTCCACCATCCCAGAAAGTTCCCGCTTCCACTTTCCAGTCCATTCGTCCTCCTCCCCAAGCCCATAGGATACTGCTGACTTTATCACAATGGGAGATTTAAACTTCATACAAATATATTATAGAGTGAGAACTTCCCATTTTTCTTCTATAAAACTATATCTGGTTTATTTCTATCAAGAGAATATTTCTGAATCTTACTGATGTTCCTGTGTTAGTAGCTCAGCTTTTTTATCTTTGGGGAGCAGTACCAAGATTCATACATGTACTCTTCCATTGATAGACATACTTCAGGAAAACTAAAAAATTCTATTCATCAAAAGCAAATTTTACAAGTGAGAAAGCAAGACAAACTCTTTAGAAATATTTGTTGCTAGATTAGATATATTACAAACAAAGCCATTACTAAAATTGTATATAGTATCATGGAATACTATTCAGCCTTTAAAAAGAAGAAATTGTTGCCATTTGCAACAATATGGATCAGCCTGGGGAACATTATGTTAGGTAAAATAACCAGCCACAAAAACACAAATGCTCCTGATCTTACTCACATGTGAAATCTAAACAGCTGAATAGATAGAAGTGTGGATAGAATAGTGATTTTCAGAGATTGACGTCCTGGGACTAGGGAAATGTTTGTCCAAAGACACAAAATTTCAGTTAATAGAGAACTCAAGAGATCCACTGTACAAATTATGGCTGTCATTAACAATAATGTTTTATTTTACTCTTGGAAATTCCTGAGAGTAGATTTTAAGTGTTCTTATTATAAAAAAAAATCATAAGGGAAATAATGTGCTAAAAGTTTCTTTTTCTCCATTCCACAATACATACATATTTAAAAACAACATGGTGAGCAGTAAAAATCAATAAAATTTTGTCAAGTTAAAATATTAGTTTAAAAATTGTACACAATTTTCATTTTGGCTTATGCTAACATTTTTTCTGGTGTAAATACCTCAGAGTAGAATCCCAGGTAAGAGAATAAGTATATTATTTAAATTTCTGAGAGACTGCCAAATAGCTTTTCAAAGTGTTTGTACCATTTTACATTTTCCTGACAAGGTCTGAATGTTCCCGTTGCTCTGTGTCCTCACTACCATGTGAATGTCAGTTGTTTAATGTTAACTATTCTACAGGTTAAGAAGGAGCATCACGTTACTTCTTCTACTGCATCTTTCTCATGAACAATGAAGGTAAGACTATTTTTCACTCAGTGTCATATGTTTATGTTCTAATCTCAGTATCCACTGTCCTTTGCCTGGGTTTAAATTGGGTTACTTGACTTTTAATTATTAGTTGTATTAATTCCTAAAACACCCTGAACACCAGTCCTCTGTCAGGAAATGTATTGAAAATATTTCTGAAGAGTTTGTCTTGCTTTTTCATTTGTAAAATTTGCTTTTGATGAACAGAAGATTTTAGCTTTAATGAAGTATAACATCATTTTTCTCTTTTATGGCTAATGATTTTTGTACACTTAACTTATTTCGAGGTTATAATGATTTTCTCCCATGTTTTTAGATATATATGAAGTCAGCTCTTTATGCTTATGTCTGTGACCCAGTTCAAGTTCATTCTTGTGAGTGGGATAAAATAAGGGTCAAAATGTGCATTGTTCCATATATCTGTCCAGTGCTGGGTACCATCCGCTGAAAAGATTTTCTTTACTCCATTAAATTGCCAAATGTCTTTGTCAAAAGTTAACAGGCCAGCTGTCTGTGGATCTATTGCTGCACTTTACAGTTGTCCCTAGTCTGCGTGTCTACCCTT
The DNA here is from genome assembly GCA_004027595.1 of Dinomys branickii. Lineage (NCBI taxonomy): Eukaryota > Metazoa > Chordata > Mammalia > Rodentia > Dinomyidae > Dinomys > Dinomys branickii. Next base: position 55,955 of record PVLD010009402.1, read on the forward strand.
ATGCCAAGTCACACTGTCATGGTTCCTCTAGGTCTGCAGTAAATCTGGAAATAAGGTGGTATGAGTTTTGCAATACTGTTCCAAATGCTTTGGATATGCTGGATCCTTTACATTCTGTATATAGCTTGGAATTAGCTTACCAATTTGTATGTCCAAATAAAAAAGCATTTTAAGGTTTCTGATGGGATTGGATTGAATTTATAGTCTACCTTTTCAGGGTAATGTTATAAAAATAGCACTTAGGTTAATGTAACTAACAATGTAGTTTAAATCTTGTACATCATAAATATAAATCTTGTACATCGTAAATCTTGTACATCTCTAAGTAAATTATTTTGTTTATTCTACTAATCACTGAGAATTGTTAAACTTGCTGACTGTAGATTTATCTTTATTTTCCTTTCATTTTGTTGCTTTTGCCTAATATACTTTAAAATTCCATTAATAGGTAAATGCATATTAGAATTTTTAGAATTTCTAATGAAGTTATACTTGCATCATTATGAAAAATTATCTCCTTGTATTTATCTGATGATACTCCTTTTTTCTAATTTCTACCCCATAATAGTTATAAAGTACACCAGTTTTTAATGCACCCTGATGCATTATATACATATTCTCATCTTTAATTTTTAAATCATTACAAAAATATATACCCTTTAATTGTTGTATACAATCAATCGTATTTTCCACATAATTATTGATTTGTTGGGATTTTGAACCATCTTGGTGTATATGATAAATTATGTTTTTTATATCATAGTTCTTTTTCTCTTGCTTTTTTGGGATATATTACTAGTAGGTGTAGTTGTTCTTGTTGTTTTCTGTTCTCTGATGATAATTCTTATTTTTGTTTTCTCTGCTGTGTTCCCTCTGAATTCACTCATGATTTCCCTATTTTTCTTCAAATCCTAAACATATGTACAACAGTTTTTAAAGTTTATTCATTCCAAAACCTTTAATATCTTGAGGACCATTTCCATTTGTTTCTATGGACTATGTGTCCTTTAAATTATGGAAAACATCTTGTTTTGTTGGATCTTTAAATATAAAATAATTGCTTTCATCTTACCCTAGGTATCATGTATTATACGGAGTCCTGTGGAATCTGTATTATACAGCTTTCCTTTAAAAGGCTTTGGGGTTTATTGGGGCAGCTAGTAGAGATCTTCCAACATATGCCTGATTTTACACTTTGTGTGGTGAGTGCATTATTTCATTCCTTAGTTCTAGTGTGTCACCTTTGCCTAGGATGTGATGAATCCTTCTCTACAGCATGTCCTTCAGGGGTGCCAACTACCTGAAGACTGCTCAGGGAGGACTCTTCACCCTACCCAAAATCTCAGGACTGCAGGATCCTCTCTCTGTTTGCTGTCACTCCTTAGTGCCCTTTCTGAGTTGGACTTTGATTCTCTGACACTTGTGGCCCAACACACAGCCAGTGTCTTCAGACCGAATGACAGGAACCACTTACTTCTGTTCATGCTGCTCTCTCTGTTACCTGTTCCACAGATTTCAGTCTTGGCCTCCACCCACTTCCCTTTTGAATCAGCAGGGCACTGCTGTCCGGTCAGGCTCCATCCTGCTCAGCACTGGTAACGTGTCCGTAGGTGGCCTTCCTCTCAAGAGCAGAGCATATCCTGCCTGTGTGGCACACCTAAAACCACGCCTCCCTTGCTCCACCTTAGAGCTGTTCACGTCAAAGAGAAAAGCTCAGTATCAGCGACTTGCTTCACCTTTGCCAGCAGTAGAAGTGTAGAGGTGACTGAAGAAGGATTTTGAAAGTAAATAAAGTGATCTCTATTCAAGGACATATTTTAAATCTCTGTTAACCTCCCTGAATCCTTTGCAGAGCAGAAAATAATTTAAATTCTATTTTCCTAAATCTAATTTGAAAAATAGTTCTACATAAATGAATTTCATTTTAACCCTATGGATGACCGGATCAGACAGTTCTAGAGATGATAAACTTCTGTACCACATGGGCTATGTCATACAAAAGATAATGACTCCTCTTGCTTTCCGACGAGAGGTCAGACACCATCACAGCCTACAGAGGGTGGATGTGCAACACCATTCACCTCAGAGCGGTTGGAAGTGGGAGAGACTGTCCCCTCCAGTTATCAATAAAGCCCTGAGTTCTCTCCTCTAACCTATCCATGAGGGGGCCCAAGCCTATGTTTGATTATGGTGAGATACAGATGCTTAAACAATAAACCTTCTTCTGTTCAACTAAAAACCTGGTAATTACATAGATTCTAGAGAATATCAAAATACAATTTTAATCTAATAACTCTTACAAGTAATTCATTTAAAATGCACCTATATAATTTTAATGACAAACTTCTATTAATTTAAATAGTATTTAACCTTGACTTTTAACAGTAGTTCATTTTTATATATTTTCTAAAAACGAATTCCACATAATATTATCAAACTGAAACCCAGTGGTGGTCAATACAATTTAGGTACTGTTACTAGTGTGGTTCAAATTATTAATGCCAAAAGAAAAAATGCACAAGAAAAAAACCAAATGGGTAGAATCATATGTGGATGAAGTATCAAGTATCAAGTATCAAGAAATCTAAAATTAAAAATAGTGAAAATGAGCCTTTTCTTTACAATGGAAAATAATGGATGGAAATAGTTGAATTCTAACCAGTGTAGCTGCCCATCAACAGACAAATGGATAAAATATGGAATATATATATTTATATATGAGTATTGTTTTTAAAATAAAAAATAAAATTTTAATGTGATAATTAACATAAAATTGAAACTCTTTGTACTAAAAAAAAGCATGCAAAATTACCATTTCATAAATTTAGACATAACTGCAATTTAATAACAGATCTCTGGACCTCCAAATTCATCCTTTCTTAGCATTCAATTGAACATTGCTTTGAAAGAAATAAGCAGTCTCATAATTTGAGGAATTTTCCAATCCAGTTATTAAAAGTGATTTTAAATAACTGATTTTACATAGAACTGAATATGTAGGTGAATTTAAAATTGAAATGGAGCATATGTATACTTTATAGCATGACATCTCTCATTTTTAATAACAGATCAGTAGAGTAAGAGCAGCAGAAGTACAATAATTGCTTTAATTTTAGTCTTAAGTCCAGATAATGTTGCCTAACAATACAGTGCATTTTTTCACACATAAATTTTTTTTCTCATTAGGGATTAGAAAAATAAAAACAAGAACCAATATAATAGTACAGAAGTGACCAGTGAAGCTCTCAAATCTACCTTTTCCTCTACATTTTTAAGTCTAGTGGACATTATTTCTTGGATTAAGTCAGATTAAACCTGAAAAAAAAAAAACAAAAAGATGCATTGTTTCCAAACAGCTAAGTAATAGCCCCAATAAATTTATTTCTTTTCAACATTTAAAAAAAAGTCATGTAAAATTCCAAGAAGAAAATAAAAAGTAATCCTTGAGTCAGATTTAAAGAGGGATTATTACTCTGGATATTAGCTCCACTTTAACAATGAAGTATTAAAAGTTTCACATTGTCATAACATTAAGAAATGTCTTATGTATAGTATTATTATAAAAATTATAGGCCAAATGATGTGATTCACTAAATTATACTAAATAATGTTTTACTATGAATTATAAATGATTTGACTGTCCTTTAATAAAAATAATATTTGACTAAGTTTCACAGTACTTACTGTACCAGTTCTTCATCAAGACTGGTCTTCAAACTGAAGAAAGTAGGATTTGTATGATTTTTTAAAAAAGGACATTGGGATTGGAAATGGAACCCAGTGAGATTGAGCTCAGCATTTGACCAGAATGTATCAGGCCTGAGATTCAATCCCCAGTAACACACGCACGCACGCACGCACACACACACACACACACACACACACACACTTTGCAGCATGCCTGTAACTATGGAAGTGACAGGGAAAATGACAGAAGAACTCTGCTATTACTTAATTTCTTGCATCCACTTTTTAAAATCAAGATGGCATATGAAATGTTGTAAACATATTTTAAAAGTAAATGAAACTCAAGGACTATTATGTTCTAATAGTCCAGAGGCTCACCCCAGTGCCTCAAATGCTCTGAGACTCAGTCTCAGACCCAGCTGGATGTGCACCATCCCGGTTACATTATCAGAACAAGGGCCAGGAGGCATCAGTGGTGGCCAGCAGCCAACTAAGGCACACAAGTGACAGTGAAGAGACCTGGACTCTCGCCACTTCAAAAAAATGCCTTGCAAATGGGAGGCTCTTTGGTCTCATAGGTGCAGGTGAGTGTTGACTGTGTGTGGTAAAAGCTGTCTCAGAAAAAAAGAGTAAGCATAAGGTCTTAGTTCTTCTACTTTACTTCTCATACATTTAAAGACCTCACTTGAATAACTTCTAGTCTCCAGTCACAGGCATCACAGAAGTCTATAATCCATACTCCTGGCTTATTTAAAATAGGTAATTGAGGTAGGAAGAAAGACCTCAAGAAAAACAATCTTGAATATGAAGTTCTCAGATCACCTGGCTATTAGATCTTGCAATATTCCCAGGCTATTCCTGACAAGGCGCTGAAGGATTTTCAGGCCATTGTTAACACTTTCCTTCCCATACAGGTGATCATTGGTGCATAACTAGGACCTCGGAACCAGTCACACATTCGTGCCATCCTGAGAACCTCATTTGGGGTCATATTTCAAAAGAGATAGCTGAAAAGTCCAGGCCGATGTGATTTACATCTCTCTCGGAAAACTTCAAGAACACATAAGTAAGCAAATGATTCACTGAAAGCTCATTTTATAGGATCAACGTTAGGATCACTGGCATTAATATAATGGCAATGATTCATCTTGATTTCAGGAATCTATCTTGATTTCAGGAAGAAAATACAGACAGCTCTTCATAGCTCTTGAAAGGAAAAACCTATTGACTGTATGATAGAAATCTAGGGCCATTTCATAAATTAATTGATGGCTAAACCAAAATATGTTCATCAATTAGGTCAGTGATCATCACAAACTAAAAAAACTGTGTAAGTAGTATAGTGTCTTTTAAAGACATTTTTTAACCCCATGTTAGATCCCACAAAGTTGAAAATGTGTCTCTGTCTCTTTTCTTAGATGGAAAAGTAGAATAATTAGAATTAATAAAATTCTCAGCTGACTGGAGCAATTAGCTAAAATCATCCTACTTTGTAATACTAATGCCACCATTTCAGAGTTGGAGTTTATTTATATAACTCAGCTCATACTTTTTTCTAGATGAGAAATCCAACTTACTCTTGATTCTCTGCCCGAGTTAGTCTCAGGTACACCTCTTTTATGACCATTCTCCATTTGGGGGCCTGCCATGTATCCTGGCCTTAAAGACAACAATAGCCCTTTTTTAGACCCCGATAAAAGAGAGAAGAATGAATGAAGAATGGAAGAAAGAATGAGAAGAGTGAGGAGGGGTCAAGAGAGCAAACTTACTTTACAGGAAATTGAGCAAACTCAATTTAAATCAGTTTTCTGGGCCACGGGATATCCCAAGAACTACATTCCTGGGGTGCTGTTTATTAGCACTGTGGTCACACATGATGAATAAAGGAATCATGCCATATATTTGAGTCCACAAACTTTCAGATATTTAAAATCTCAAATCAAACTGGGAAGGCATCAAACAATGTTAAAGATTTTGAGTTGTTATAAATTTGCTATGCCTTAAAATCTCCAAGTCACTTGATAACAGTATTAATGCCACATCTCTGCAAAGACATCATTACTGAAAAATAATGCAGCCAGCAATTTCACCAACAGAGCTTCCCACAGACACAAATTCACAGTATTCATTTAAGTGTCAGCTGTGCCTATAATCCTAGCACTCTGGGAAGCTGAAGCAAGAAGATCTCAAGCTCAGATTGGGCAATTTAACAACTTAATAAGAACTTGCTTCAAAAATAAAAAAGATAGGGATGTAGCTACGTAAAAAGGGCCTGAGTTCAATCCGTGTGCTGCAAATAATAATAATAATGATTAATTATGAATTTTAAAAGGGGATCAGCTCAAACACGTTAATGAGATATAAAATATATTTACTCTCACCCTTAAATACAATTATATTATTTCATATTTACTTTCTGCAAATGGCAAACCCCCTGGGCATTTATGAGTGCTTACTGTGATCTGATATTTCTTTGTTTCCAGTAATGACTGTATACAGGATTTTGGAAAAAAGTAGTTCCAATCTCTTTTATTGCTCAGGTCATCATAGAAATAATTTTTAAAATCTTCTTTCACAAGCATCACACAACATATCTTTTTCAGATGGAAATGTTTCTGGAATTTGATCATGCTTGCCTTGTTTCAGAAGAGCTTAATAATATAGCAGCCACTGCTATAGCTTCGCTTTGGAAAGAAGCGCAGATAGAATAGAAAAAAGCATGCATCTACTCTCAAGCCCCAGGTAGCAATTTTAAATAATGATTGGGGAAGTAGACAATTAATATGTAGTTGGTCACTTACACACCTAAATTAATGCTGAACTCCTTTTGTGTAATGGCACCTTTTATGCATCTGTTCATCTGTTGTGTGCATTATGTGGGTTCTGCTAACACTCTTCTCTGTGTTATGGAAGTAGTGGCGCTGAAACAGAAATGAGTCATAGGCATATGGCATAAAAGGCCAGATCAAAAAATTCTGCTCCAGGTGGCCTCCAAGGGTCTCTGTAATAGTGTGATACAAAAATACAACTGAGACACAGATTAATGGTACGACAGGCGTACTGCTGTGACAAGAGCAGCAGCACATGCCTTGTGCATCACAATGGACAACTGGCCAGATTAAGCTGCAGCTGGCACCTGCAGGGAGAGGGCACTGCATAGTAAAAATCAGTACATAAACCTCTGTCTTGACTGATACAGAAAGCACAAACAGCAGGAGTAGTTGCTAGTTGGTACCAAGTTAGCTCCAATTGCAACTTCCTGTCTCCACACTCGGTCCAATAACAGAAGTAGAATCACTAGTTAACACTGTCACACCTTACCTGGAAACCAATAAGAAAACTTGGGAAACAAGTAGGTAAGGGTTACGTGGGATTACTTTTGTAAAATGTTCAAGTTTCTCTATTAACCCATCTTACAATATTGTCATCAGTCACTCGTCTAGCTTCTAAGAAAAGGAAATAAAGTATGATTTAAGGTCTTAACAGAAAACAATTGAAAAACTGAAGAAAATACACGTATTATCTTGGCTGTGTTAATATTAGCTTAGTAATTGGGTGGATCAGAATATACCAACTGGGACAAAGTTTCCACGGATGAAGAAAGCAAGGTGCAGGAGAATATTTTCTTTCAACATTCTGAGGCAGTTAATAGCCTATCATTAACCTAAATAATCAAAATTTCTTTGTTTTTCTTTCTGAACTACTGGCATTTTTCAAACTAGTTTTTTCTTTAAATGTGGCTATATATTTCCCAAAATACTTTAATGTAAGAATTATGAAAGTTCACATTACTTTGTCTGAGTAGATCTGATCAATGTTGAGAACAAATTGCTACACAGCACACTTATATTTTTGCATTCCAATATTTTCTGCTTAAGAAAATATTACTTTGCTGATTAATTGTTTGTGTATAGTTTACTGCTGTTCAGACCTTAGCACCCAGAACTTTGCTGCAAATTTTTATCATTGCACCTATTGAAACTTGTACATGAATATGTAATATAGTTCTGCAAAAAACTGGAAAACTATTTCCATTATCTGTGAGTTTGTCCAAATATCAAGGACATCTCCAAATGCTCAATGATTTGATTTCTTAAATTTACAGATAAAACTTAGAAATTTGCACTGTATTATCTTTTCATTTGCATTTAGTTTTTCTGGACTAATTATTCCTGATGTCGTCAGCTTATTTTTGCTGGTATCATCTACGACTTAGAGTTAAATTACATCACAATAAATAAATGCTGCCCTTATAGTGCTAACCCTGACATCTAGCTGTGATTCCTGGCAACCCATGCAACCACAAGGGCAGCATGCAGTCTGCACCTGAGCACCTTGGAGAAAATCATGGCTACACAGCATCTAACTGTCCATCAGTGTAATTCTGATGGTGATGAGATAGCAATTGTCCATTGTTTTTTCTTGAATTTGAGTTCACATGAAACACACAGACACACCAGGTAAGATTTGGTTCAAATCTAAATTTCATATTACCTTTTAATCAAATATGATGCAAAAGACCCAAAAAAATGTTTCTATTTACATAAAAGGCTTTGTCTACCATTCTTCCAAAAACACTTTGGATCAACTTAAGTTTTACACAATAACCAAAAATATAAGAAGTTAAGTTCAGATGTCTGAAAATATACTTAAATATAATTTTCTTTAGCTTTGCAGCAGTCAGTCCTCTAAATGTAAAAACCATTACTTGCTAAACAAAATTGAATGAAAATAAAGTGTCTTGTACTAAAATCCGTTCAGATTTTTGCAAATACCAAACCAGTTTGTCATCAACAAAGGAAAATATACTAAGAAAATTAATATTCTGCAGTTACGTTGTTCTCAAAGAAAAACTGATCTGCTAAATCACATCGCTTATCTCTTCAACAAAATCTCTACCGTCTGATAAAAGCATTAGTAGTGAAGGAGTTAAAAAGTATGAGTAAAGACACTTTGGGTTCAGCCAAACAAACATATAAATAATAGATGACCAAGGTTCTTCCGCACGGTAGGGTCTGTGAGATGTTATGAAACATTAAGTCTCCTACTTGTGAAATGCACAGTAGAGCCCATGTGTGTGAAGAACGCATCCCTGAGGACAGCTCCATCGGTGTATTCCCAACCACATCTCACTGCGAGATGAAAAGACTGTTTCAGGCCCCCTAATGGTTCAGAGGCTTCTAATGCTTCCCTGTAACTGGCCCCGCATTTAAGACACAGTCAATGATGTGGTTGCAACACTCAGTTCTTTGGCCCTCACATAGTCCAAGGCCAAGGAATAATTTACCCTCTGAGAGCAGGAAGAATGAGTAGCATGGGCTGCCATGAAGAGGAAAGATGCTTAGGAGTCCAGGTCCCAGGGGCATTAGCAGATCATATTTGAGCAGTGTAAAAGCACTGCCAGAAGTGGTTCCTCTGTTGAAGAAAACAGAGCATGTAGAAGTCTGCAGAAATTTACCTGCAGGAAGACTGTGTTTCACTCTCTTGTTTCAAAAGATCAAATGGGGTCCCTCCTGCAGGACCCTAAAAATATCTATCAATCATGTGAAAAACCACCTATTACCAACAGGCAAACAAAACAGAAAAGCTACTTCCAAGAGTCTAAGTGTCTCTTCTTATCACTCAAATCACCTGGATTACACTTTAAAACCACATTTCACAAAAGAAAAGTAGCTCGGTCATATAATTACTCTGCAACAGGTTTGGCCTAAAGCCAGAAAAACAATTTTTTTCTTTTAGTCCAGTCGTAAGATCTCACAAACAAAGTTTTGATATCCACATTTTGGTATCATGCTTTAAGCCATATAATAATACATGATTTTAGTATATTGCTTAAATTTCTCACATTTCAGTTCCCTCATCCGTAAGCAGAAGTATATTGGCATCTGCCACCTGAAGATGTTATAAAATGAAACAATTAGGTAACTTGAAGTACAACAGAATTTTGCTTCCTATTGTTGCAATGATTACTTTTTCAAATTGGAAAGGTAAATATTATGAGCTAAATGCCTTTTAGTATGTTCTCCAATAAGTCACCTTCTTGTAGCCCCATTTGAGATTGACTGTTCAACATTTCAGTATGAGAACAACAGAGAACTGTAGTTCGTCTCTGCCTGGGGGAACCACAAGTGTGTGTGTCAAAAGGTATTTGAATCTTTTGGCCATTGATTCCTTGACAACCTTAGGTAAGGACCTAATTGGGACAAATAATGCAGAGGTGAAGCACTGCATTGCTCGAAGGAGTCACTCAACACACAGTAGGTCAGAATGCCTCCCTCAGAGTAAGGGTTCTAGACTCCAGTCAGCTACTCACAGGTGAGACCTAGGAAGCATTCTCAATCCTGGACCCTAACACAGATCAGTTATCAACCGCAATATACAGGAACACTGTAACACAATCCAAAAGCAACTGTACAGAAGCACGTCATAATGGAATGTTTAAAAATAAGACCTTCATTATGTTTACTATTTTTACAGATGCACTCAGAGCAATAATCACAGATACAGCATAAATTATATTTCCCATATACAAGTATATGTTAACTAGCTACTATATTAATTAGTTACATACATAATTATTAAAAAGAAGAAAAGGGGCCTTCCGATGAAAAGCCCTGCCTGGGGTCATGTCATGCCATTAAATGTCTAACAACTGGCTTTAGGGGGACATAGAGGTGGGTATGAGGGCTCACTTGAGATATATGCATTATATGAGGTAAATTCTTCCTCTATAATGGATTCTTCAATACCAACATTATATCACAAGGTACAAAACTGGGAAGAGATCCTTAACAAATGAAACAGTGCTATATAGAATTTCTAGGCTATAGGTACTATAAGTGTAAATTAACCCTCAGAACCTAAATGACTCTACAATCCTGTAAAACAAGTAGAAAGGGCTGGGTTTTAAATATGTACTGCCCTTTTAGAAAATAATGTAAAATGTACATAATTTTTGATAAAGCCGTTAAACAAGTAGCTTGCAAAATCCCTGGAAATCTACCAGAAAACTGTCCCCAACTGGTACAAGTATGCTTAAACCCATGACGGCCTCTAGCTGCTGTTCACCAACCAGATAGAAAGATGTGTTGAAATATTTCAAGGAAAATTTCCATTCTAAGAGATAACTAAAAATCAACAGAAGAGTCTTCAGTATTGAAGAGTCACACACAGTCCTGCCTTGTAGTGAAAGACAGCTCTAGATGGTTTCTTGAGGAATTCTTAAATCTAAGTTACCTATACTTTTCATAAACTGTCAAGGAACTTTTCATAAACTTAAAGGAACTCCCTCATCAATAATTCATATTCCAAGTGTAAATTTGATAGAGAATTGTCATTAATGAGAGTTTTATATTCCCTATTATCTCAATTAAGATAATTTACCACTAGTTACGAGTACAAGAAGTATAACCCGAATGCAGAGCATTCCTCTCTGTACCTTAATTAACTGATTTAACCAACCACTGCCTAGGTTATGGTTTCCCACATGTAAGGTCTTATTACACAATACATTAATCAATACCAAATTAGAACTATGTCTCTCATTACTGGAATACAGAGAAACTGTCAGCAATATATTTATGAGCTCTCATCAGCCCACTGAGCTCAGGTCCCTTACGAGAACCAAATCACTGCAATCTTGTTCCCACACTTCTTTTTAATAAAGAAACTGAGCAATTGCATGAACCATCTGGCATACATCTACCTGTAAAGAGTGGAAGGAAGGTATGCAGTGTTTAGGACACTAAACTAAACATTCTAAAGAATGGTTGTCTAGTAGAGAAGAAAAAAATGGGGAAAAAGCAATAAAATTATTAACATTGCCATGATCATTCCCTTCTTCCCTTCCAAATAGGCCATGGAATTCTTGGACCCGTAACCTTTGCCAGGACCCAGCACCTGTACCCCCAGCCTGCACACTCATCTCCCATTCCGCACAGGTAAGTGTTTCTCCTCCAAATCAAGGAACTGGGAATCCTCTCAGTGCCATCAAAGAGAAAGGTGATTTACTACCTCAAGTGTTTCGGCTTCCCTAATTCATGTCTATGCTTTCATCTGCATTTCTTTGCAAATCTCTTCTTAAAATATCTATTCCATATTCCACTTAGACCTACATAAGAACACACCATTAAAGGGCCTTTAGAGCCTATCTCCCATTTTAGCTTAGAATCCTTGCAAAACATATCAAATTAAAATGTAAATCAGATGGTTTGTGCCATGTATCATTTGCTTGTACTAACACAAAGTTGACATTTCAAATACTAAGCCCTGATACAGTATTGTCTTTGTTATCTTTGAGTGTAGTGTGACACTCTGTTGTTGCACAGACACTAACAACAATTAGTGTTGACAAGGATGAAAACCATGGATTTTTTTTAAACCATGAATTTTGATGCACCTAAGAAGCTATATTTTAACCTCACCAAGTACTACTGTATTTGCCAAATAGTCTTTCTAACACTAATACTCAGAACATCTTCAAAATTATGATGGAATTTTGTTATCTTTTTTCCCAAATAGATATTCAAGTTACTTTCAATTGAAACATAGAGAATACTACAAGAAAATCAAAAGACACAAATAGAGAATCACTATGGTTCTGTTTTTAATTTTCTCATTGATATCTAAATCCTAACTTAAATATTAACCAGCTTTACTTTGAAAAGTATTAGAATATTTATTTTTCTATTTCATATTAACTCCTCAGTTGACTCCAAAACCCAAAGGTAAAGGCACCATTTCTCAAATCCTGAGTCTGCATGCCTGTAGTGGCAAGCGAAACAGTGTTCCCTTCACACAGCACACGGGCACTTCCAGGCGGGGCACAAAGTGAGCACCTTACGGCCATGCCCGGAGTCGATACCTCTGCCTCCTGTCTCTTGCAATCTTCCAGCCTGCTGCTCTTCTCCTGGGAGTACTTTTCTCCCTACCACTGTCACTGTTTTGTGAAGATATTGGGGCCTTGGGAAGAAGGGAACATACTTCTACTGTGTCATCTTTTTCTCAAGGCCCTCTGATTTCTGTTCCTAATTTTTTTTTAATTTTTACCTTTAGTCATTTTTATTAAACATGTACTATTCTGTTTCTTGAAGCAAGATGCACTTCATGTGATGAAAATCAATGATGAATAGTCAAAATAAAGGTATGCAAATGTATTCTTTTTCCCTTTCATTCATTTAAACTTCTATAAACAGACCCCACAAGGTTTATATCAGTATGCATTTTGGCTCTGATGCCAAAACCTTACACAAGTCACTCAAATGACTAAAAGTTTTTTGAGTTTAAATTAGTTAAAGGTCTTTCTGAATGTAATCTAATTGTTCAAATCTTTCCTAGAGTCCTAATGTATTCATATAGTTACAACACAGATAAAATTTGCAAGGGAAAAGTTAAGTGGACAAAGTAGATCCTATTTTAATAGCAGATATTTCTGACGTCCTGAGGACAGAAAAATCTTCATTTCTGAAAATCTTATAATAGGAATTATCCTCTTAGGGAAAAAGAAAAAAATGGGAAAATCAAAAATCTATGCAGAGATGACAAGAATGAAAATGATTTCATTAAAAATCAGGGGACATTATTTTTAAAATCAATAGTACTTTATGACAAATAAAATAACAAAAGTATATATAAGTATTTCCATTTCAGCAAACTCAGTTCAATGCCATTTTTTGTCTTACAGCCCTGAAATTCATTTCAGGAAAGCCGAGCTATGTGTGTTTAATGGCATGAGCGTGTACACATACTGGCCTCTGTCTGGACTCCAAACCAGGAGTGAATTTGACTCAGAGAAAAGCACAGAATCTGGGCAGATGCACCCTGTGCCACAGCTCAGGAGCTGACAGACTGAGGAAGAGAAACAGGGGCCACTCTTCCAACACAGATTGTGTCCCGGGAGGAGCCCATCAGGTGATTCTGTAGATTAACAGGCACTGAGCTTCCACAAGAGAAGCGACACTCCTGGAAATCTTTAAGAGCTAAGGAGATCTAGGAGACAATGTGCTAGGCCCAGATCTAAGTCATGCTAGGAGACCAACCCCTCTCTGCTCATCTTCAGAAACTGACTATATCCCTAACAAGCTTTGAGGGTCAAGGCTTGTCCCTCTAGGTTTTCCAACCCTGGGGACTCTGCTCACTTGAAAGTTCCCAAGCCTCTATATGCCTCAGAATCAAGCAAGGAGCTTTCAAAACTTTAAAATTCCTGAGTGCTTCTTCAAGGTATTTCAGTCATCAGAGCCTGCAGGAGCTTGAGCCATTGTCTCTCTGAAATCTCTCAGGAGATCCTGATATCACCAGCCCAGTGACTCCCATGAGGGGACCAACAGACACAAGCCCTCAAGCTTGACCTAACACACGCAGGTAGTTTCAAACAACAGAAATGCAGCATCTTACAATACTGAAGCCTCTAAGTCTGAAGGTACAGGCTGGGCAGGGCCATGCTTCCTCTGAGACTTCAGGGGAACCCTTCCTCATCTCTTTCCAGCCCCTGCTGCTTCATTCCTGGTTCTCTGCACTCTTTGTCATGCCTTGAGGAGGAATCATTTCTTTGATACATTCCTATTTCTGGTGGCAAATCTAGCTCTATGGTTTTTTTTTGCTTTTTAATTTTACCTTGAAATATTTGTTCTGGTCACTTCTGTGTCCTTTGCTAGCTTTTGTTCTTTACTCATCCTATACTGAGACCTGTTTTCACTACTGTTCTCTTTATCTTCATCTAGGGCTTTACATATTAAAAGCATTCCTAATAATACTAGATATTTAGTTCAATCATGTCCTCTGAGGATCAGGCTTGTGCACCTGGCTATAGGTGTCAGGATCTTGAAAGTACATAAAACAGAGGCCTTGTTTCTAACCACTTTATTCCCTGCAACACTCATACACACACACACACACACACGGCACACTCATACACACACACACACACACACACGTCATCACACATTTCCCACCCAATCTTGCCACTCTCTGTGAAAGTGCCACAACTTACTCTGTTATGCAATACATTGACTTCCTTAAGGGTTGAAGCATGGAGAAGAAGTGATGGAAGATGACCAGAACAATGCAAAGAAGAAGGTAGAAGATTTTGTGTCAAGCTCATCCACAGATCCACAGTATCCATAGATCCAAAGTATCCACAGGTACTACTCAGAAAACTTTGAATTAGACTTCCTTGTCTGACCTTTCACTGTGGAGGACAGGTACTTCAGGAGAGGAGATGGGAAGTGGACAATGAGACCATTAAGTTTAATTGTCAACTTGACCACTTGAGAGACTCAAGAAGAGGTGGCTGGATCATGGGTATTCTGTTCACAGTGGATCCTTCTGCTCATGTTCATAGCAAGTGGTACTGTTCGGAGGCTGGGCTGTTGGTGGCAGGTCGCTGGAGGCATGCCTTCCACCGTGTGTCTCTTGCTGTCACTCTTCTCCAGTGTTCAGCCGTGGCTGCCATCCACTAAGCGATTTCGCTCTGCCACACCCTGCATCATGCGGTTCCTGCCTTAGATCCTCTGAAACTCTGAGCCCAGTTAAACCTTTCCTCTCAGTTACAGGAGTTGGTTATTTTGTACCAGGAAAAATAAATCTGACTACCATGATAATAAAAACCTTTCACTTATTTAACTTTCTGGGGGAATTACTGTTCTCTCTGTCTATTTAACGATCTCACAGCCAAGTTCTTGTCATCAGTTTGCAGATTTTTTTCAGCAAATGTGATCAGCAAATGCCATCCTCTCTCAACACCTACACTTGTTTACAGCTTCATAACCTCCATCTTCCAACAGTTGGTAGGAGCAGAGAAAAACATGACAGGAAGGAAAGACGGCTGGTGCCAGTGAGAAGAGACTAGATTTGGCAAGCAGGGACCCCTGTCCCACGGTATCCAAGAGCAGGCTGGGGCTCAGAGTATTGGTTTACTAAATTTTCAGAAATTTTGTGAGACAGTTGACACAACCACTATTGAAAATTAAATTACTCAAACAATTTAAAATACATTTTTAAAAGCAGAGGTACTAAAATCTAAGCTTCATCCTCTTCTAATTACCATATTTCACTTTATGCTCTCGAGATTATTTGTGGCTATTTTTTTGTATGATGGAAGGTGTACTTGAAATTGATCAAAGTAATATTTACACCAAAATATTTGAACACACCATAAATCAGGAAGTGAATTATTGCCTATTGATTGTCTAAACTTAACAAAGTGGAGAAATATTCTAATATGCATATTAACCCCAAAGTGTACCCTGGCTGTAAGTGCCATGTCAATAGCTCAACAGAAACTGGAAGTTAATTTTAAAGAATTTGGAAGCCATTATTCAATTCAGCAAAAATAAATCTGTTCATATTAATGGAGTGTGATACATCCTTTATATAAATCATATCATGTATGATACAATAATGTAGTCTCTATGTATGTGCTTTGTTTAAATCTATGAATATCAATTACTTCCCCATCAAAATAATGAAATGGGCCTCTTAGAGAATAATTTAAAGAGTAAAAGGAACACTTATGTCAAAATCCTGTATATACTATAAATATTGTTATAAATTCAACAAATGGTACAGCTCCTAATATGAAATTAAGAACTTGCAGATTTTGCAAAAGCAAATAACGTTTCATCTCTACCTTCAAGCTGCTTCTAGTCTAATGACATGAGGTATATGCAAATAACTTAAGGTAACTTGTGCATATGTAATGTGTCATTACAGAAAACAGAATGATTATGAGATTAAAGGAAAACGTGATTTTTATCTGGAACAACAAGGAAGACTTCATAGGGAAGAAGGAATTTTGCACTTGTATCAATGGAGAAAGTACATGGAAAGTGGAAGCATTCTGGACTGATGGGTGAACTCTTAAAGTGTTATTACAAATATTACAATGTAAATTAATAAAGTTATCAATGTATTGATAAACTTGCTGCATGAAGTATCTCATGGTATTTCCATGTAAAAATAGAAATTATGGCACTATGAATTACACAGGTCATTGTGCTATCTACAATCCTACAGAATTAAAGGCTGTTTAGAACTTCGGTTTCCCAATTTAAAAGCCATACCCACTTGTGAAAACCAACGTATAAGTTGTCCTTTGACCTTCTCCTTAGTGGAAAGACAAATTCACAAAGGGAATTGTGTCTTCAGTTTTTCAGTAAAATTCTGTGAAGTGTGTTCCACATAAGTTTTTCACAGGAGAGAAAGGATTGCCTGGTAGACTCCAAGACATGTAGCCACTGATCCCAAATATATAAGTAAATTATGCGTGTATAATGTAAACATGAGTACATCCAAAGCAAGTTTTTATGGAAGACACATACTGAGGCAAAGGAAAAGTGAAAATATTTAAGAACCTTTAGGACACAAGGACCAACTACTAAACAGCCTTATTTCTCTCTCAGTTAATGAGTCTTGCAAGAGCGGACATTACTCAGTGAAGTTCATTAAAGGCTTTCTTGCTTTCTTTGTCAAATCAGGTTAAACCTTTGTAGTTTGTGAGAAAACAAATGCAGAGCTGTTCTGAAAGCCTGGCTGGGCACCTACAGACTCTGTGATAAACGCAGTGAAAGGGAGACGTCTGTTAATCTGTCACACACGAAAGTCTGACACAGAAGTTCCGTGGCCTTGACCTCGAGGGACCACAGAATAGATCGCAAGTTCAGGGCAAGTTTCAAAGGGATTAACTTGCTCTAAACGGAAAGGTCTCTTTCTCCCCTCTGGCTGCTAACTTCCCCTCAATGCACCAAGCCAAAAAAGCCAGTTCCCTCTGTTCTCTCGCTAGTGACAGCTGTAGGTCTGTAGCTGCCTGAACACGCAACACTTCAACAAAATCTGAAGCAGAATTGTAAGGGCAGTGGTCGAAACGACTGTGTTTAGAAAGCACATAACTCTCCTTGCAGGAAGTCTGGGGAGCCTCCACCACCACCTTTCAACCTGCTGGAGGAACCACCTCGCTCTTAACTAAGAGTTGGGCTGCTGCTCAATCCTCAGAACTTGCGTGTCCCCATACACCTTCCAAGCGAGCATCGTTACCGGAAGCCATCCTAGGAGCCCCTGGAAAACTTCAGCAGCAACCCCTGGGGCCAAAGCCTGCTGTCCTGCCCAAGGGTCAGGGGAATCGCTCATTCCCGCAGCGCCTTGGCAGCGGCCTCAGGGCTACTTGGTGACGCCCCCGGAGGGGGCACAGGACAGAGTGACACGGCGCCCTCCCGAAATCGGGGAGACCGGTGAGCGCCCAGGCTGGAGGGCAGAGCGAGCCGAGCCCCGGCAGCGGGAAGGTGGGGTCCGGCAGCGGGAAGGTGGGGGTCGACCGGGTCCCCCTCCTCTGGCCGCCAGGTGCGGGTACGCGGAGGGCGCCGAGCGGCAGGTCCGGGCAGAGGCATCCCCGGCAGGGGCAGTCCCGGGACGGGGGCAGGTCCGGACAGGGGCAGTCCCCAGACAGGGGCAGTCCCGGGCGGAGAGGGACGCCGCGGGGCGGAGGCGCCGAGCACTCACCAGCTGCAGCGCGCAGAGGCAGATGAGAGAGCAGCGTCCGGTGCAGCAGCCCATGGTGCCGGCGGCTCCCAGCGGCGAGAGGTCCGCGTCCTCCGGCGCCGCAGCCTCCAGACTCCGGAGCAGCTCCGCCCGGCGCTCGCCGGTCCCGGCCCAGGCTCGCCGGCCCCGCGGCCGCCGCTCCCGCTCCCGAGCCCCGAGCTCGAGCCGCCTTTGTTAGTTTCCCGCGGGGCAGGCGGAGGTCAGCGCGGCGCCCCGAGCGTCTGGCGGGTCCGACCGCGCTGTGCAGGTCCGCGCCGGGGAGGGGAGCGGGCGGGGCGGGGAGGCTACCTGCAGACGAGCGCGGGCCCCGTCCGTTTAGGGGAGGAGGACGTAGGAGGTGGGCGTCTGGGAAGTGGAGTGGGCTGTCTGGGTCGGTGCGTGTGCGAGAGAGTGTGTGTGCGAGTGTGTGTGCGCGTGTGTGGTGGGAGGGGATAAAGGAAAGGGAGCGCCACTGCGAAGGATTGCCCTGTCTTGTTAAGAGTCTTTAGGGGAGAGAAAGGGGCTGAGAGGAAGAAGAGCGACCTGAACGGCGTGAGTGAGGGCGCCGGCGGTGACCGAGCCCGGCGAGCGGGGACGGGGAGACGCGAGCTGAGCCTCCTCGCGGGCGGCAGTGCCCGAGGTTGGGAGCGTGGTCCGGAGCGTTTGTAAAAGAGAGGACGGGTTCGCCGGGCTGCCCCGGAGGGGGAGAGAATTGGGAAGGCTTGGTGTCGGGGAAGGAAGGCCCGGAGCGGGCAGAAGGAGGCTGGAGAGCGCCCCCGAGCGCACGTCGGAGGGCCGGACCGCCGTCCGCTCCGCAGCTGAGGAGTGTGCGGTTGGCTGCGGGCTGCGGGCTGCGGGCTGCGGGCTGAGGTCGCCTTTGTCCGCCGCAGTCGGTTGCCAGGAGGGCGCCCCTGCTGGAGTCTGCGAGGGAAAGTTGGATGGAGTTGCCTGGCAAGAGCTGGGGAGGGAAGAGCTGGGACACCGGGAGATCTGGCTTAGGGTTGTCAACTCCGAGACCTTCTGGAGTCCTCATTCGTGCGAGAGAAAGAGAAGGCGAGAAAAAAGAGGATGCGTGGGTCTTTAAAGGAACGGAGAGTATTTCCTGGACAAAGATAAATAGGACAGCCTCCGAGATAGGAATAGATTGAAAAGGGCTTGCAAGTGTGATCTGATCTTGTGTAGCTCAGACCCCTTACAAGGTCTCCGTGAAACCCAAGGAAACTCGCTTTCTCCCACCTGCAGCCCCGTGTTCTGCAGAGAACCGCATTTCATCAGGTCTCGCTGTCACACTTGCTGGTCGCATCCCTTGTACCCAGTGCGACTGCACAAATAGCAAAGAACACCCCAGAAGTCCAGGGAACGGTCCTCAGCCATCGGCCTCAGAAAAGCCTTTCTTCCAAATTTGTCAAGGAAGCAGTTTCTGATCCACTCGGCCCTCCTGGTTTCTTGGTGGTAGGTTGACAAGAAAAGCCATAAGATCATTCTTTTCTTTTCAAACTTTTGTTCCATACATGGAAACTTTTCAAACCATTTGTTCAGGTAATAAGGGCCGTTTGGTTATTATTTGTTTTGCTATTGGCTCTTTTTAAACGCTTCTTTAAAACTTACATTTAATGTTTTAATGGGACAGTTCTAGTGGCATCTTATGGTGTCTTTGAAATACTTGGAGGAATATATGAATGACCTCAAGATTTGAGCTTGTGAAAGTCAAGAAAAATCATTATTTAAGATGAGCTCTTGCCCATTATCATGGAGAACAGAGAGACAGAGTCGGAGGGGCTTTTTTTCCTCCCAACATTTAAAACATTGATGATCAAAGATTATGTGGACATGTTGCCATTTATACCCATCCCATCTTCATCCATGATGGATGGAAATAACAAGGAAAATGGCCCTTAGCCAACGCATAATTTAGCGTGTGTTAAAGATCACTGCAGAAAGTCAGAATGTTGACCCCATAAACGCTATAGGCAGCGAAAAGTGAGAGAACATCAGGAAGTCTGCTATCTAAACTTTCAGAAATTTTACTGCAGCCTCTTCATCTCCAGATGGGTCTGTGATAAATGCTGGTAATAAAAAGTGATGATACTTTCTTCTCTCCAGATTATGCATGTTTACTTTGACTATACTTTATTCACAACTTATTATTTATTTATGAAATAACGTGCAGCAACTAATGTGCATTGGATCCTCACCAGACCCCAAACACCTGTCTAAATGCTGTATGTATTCTTTCGTGTAGTCCTCACGACAGCTGCAGGAGGTGGTGGCTGTGTACCTCCCCTTAGACAAATGTGGATCAAGAGCAAGGAGTTGTCCAGCTACCAAACTGAGGGCCAGGGGTGCAAAGGCAAGCGAATGACTGTAAAGCCCCTAGACTTCCACATCCGCCACGCTACCCCTGCAGCGTTAGGTACCAGTAGCACTTATCAACAGAGGGCACACTGCTCCCTCGGAAGGAGCCATGGTCTGTTCTGTGCTGATTCAACCTCCAGAGTCGGCACCACCCATTTGGAAAGATTTTCAAAGCCCAGCAGGCTCCCCTGTGTCTTTCCCTCCCTCTCCTGTTGTCTCTCTCAAGAGATTCAGATTGGAATTTCCTTGTGTGATTCAAGACAACTGAAAATACATTGATCTTAAATACATTTAAAGAAACATTAGATTAATAGTGTATATCTGTATGTGTTAGCCTGAACACACACTTCGAAGATAACAATATGTAAAGCAGCAACAAGCGGTGTTTTTTCTTCTGTTGTTGTTGTTGTGGATGTTGTTGCTGTTGTTGATGTATGCCTGTTTTCTTTCTTGTCCTTGGATTTTTGGTTCTTGTGTTTTCTATGTTTTTTTTTTTTTTTCTGTTGCTGAGAGGATAAACTGTCTGACTAAATTTGCATGTCTGTATATGGGTCCATACATCTACAATTCGAAGATATCAATGGATAAAGCAACAACTACTGTTGAGACCATATCACCTTGTCTATAGATTAGTTGTGATTGTACTATTTTCTATAATAATGGGTGTCTGTTTGTCAATATGTTTTTGTACTTTTATGTTTCTAAAATAAAAAAAA
>PVLD010009403.1:0-23299 GCA_004027595.1 Dinomys branickii
ATTCCCTACTATCTTATCTATAATTTGGTATTTCCTTTAATGTTTTTGTGTTAACTAATGTGAAGATAACTATGTAATACAACATCCAGTTCTAATTCCCTACTATATTCTGTATAACTTTGTATTTTCTGTGTTGTTTATGGCTTTTCTGGTTCATATGTCTCCATTCTTTTGTCTTTAAAATAAAATTAAAAAAAAAAAAAAAAGAAAATCGAGATTTGTAAAATGGATACATTAGAGAATATTAACTTCATAAAATGATTCACAGTGAAACTCTTTTAAATAGTCTATTCCCCCTGGGCCAACTGATTTTATTTGCCAGAAATCATTTCATACAATTGTTTTCCATAAGCACATCTGGCAAGAATTGTGCACTAAGTTTCAAGCGACAGTTACTCTTGTTTCTGCCACCAGTTTTGAACTTAAACACAAACTGTACTTCTCTAATCTTCGTTTTCTTCATGTGTAGAATAAGAATAATACTGGTCCTGAATATGTATATATATATATATATATATATATATATATATCCAGAAAATGCTAAAATGTTTTAACAAGATATAATACTTAAAGAAGTCCTTAGCAACACTAACATATGACTTGAGGTCTGATTCTCATGCTATTGGATGTGACAGGTTGGAGATACTTGCTCAATGGATGGCTTTGGGAATGATGTTTCATGGTATGTGCCCTGTTCCAAATAAGAAAGTAAATTCACTGCCCTCACCTCAGAAAAGGAGCGAGAAAAAGCAGTGAGAACGCAGGCAGAGAGCAACGCTGAAACTACAGTAGGAAGTGCAGATACATCAAAGTCCTTTCTACAATAGCAAGTAAACTTTGCAGCTAGCATTTTGCACCACATAGGAAGGCAATTCGAGACTCTCTCCAGAAGCACAAAGTCATGTTGAAGTTTTGGCATTTGCCAATGGAAAAAACAAAAACCATTTAAGAGTGCTTTGGAATGGAAAATAATGAGCCCGGTGAAGAAAGGCTATGTTGACCTTAGAGAAGTGGATGTGGGACAAGGGGCATCACAGCCTCTACCACAAGGAAGATGGCATTGTTGGTAACCTCAGCAAAGAGGTACAGCTATGCTTTTTGTGGGGCAGACCTAAGAGGTGATATTAGAATTCCCCATTTACACACAGAATTGATATCTAATTATTCACAAGCTTAAATTATTTTGTAATGAAATGTATAGCTTCATTAAAAGTTCATTTTTAGTAACTCCTTTTCCCCAAGTCATATAGTCTTATAAATAATCTCACTTAATCTTATTATCTACAGAATAGCACTGCTTCACTCTTCCAGGCAAGCTGTTGATGTTCCAGCAAACAAACAGCATTCTTTATGAAAGGGAAGCTCAGCTGGGCTTCTCCAGCCTGCAGGTTGCACACACAAAGACAGTCCCTCCTTCCGCCTTGCCCCACACCCTTGCCTGGTCACCTTATGGAAAATTGCAAAGCTGGCAGATTTTCTGTTCTCTTTCTTCCTAGCTTCTGCAACAGCACCAAGAGGCTTTTATAGGTAAATGGGTGCAGCTAGAGCCCACACTCATAAGGGAAATAAACCAGGCCCGCATGTGTAAGCATCGTATTGTCTCCCTAGTGTAAGAACCCGAAAGAGTAAATAAAATCAGAAAGGTACAATAGATATTGTACCTTTCTGTAAGACCTTATGTTCTTTCAGACAAATGCAGAACTGCTCAAAAGGGAAGAACAACTGGGATAGGAGAAAGGAGAAAAGGAAAGAAAGAAAGAAAGAAAGAAAGAAAGAAAGAAAGAAAGAAAGAAAGAAAGAAAGAAAGAAAGAAAGAAAGAGGAAGGAAGGAAGGAAGGAAGGAAGGAAGGAAGGAAGGAAGGAAGGAAGGAAGGAAGGAAGAAAACAATAGCTGAGATCGTTGTACTACTAATTTCTATTGGTTTACTGAAAGGAGCAGCTAGTGCTTAACTTTGATCAATTATGCATGCGTATATCTGGTAATATGAATAACTATTTAGAAGATAATGATATGCACTATAACAACCATTGCTAATTTCCGATCATGTTCTGAAAATCTGTGTCACTTTATTTGTTTTTAAAATTTCTATTATCTTTAAAATAAAAAAAAATAGAAAAAAGAACTTGCAAAAGTAGCTTCCAGAGCCAAAGGAGGCCAAGCAGATTCAAAGCAGGAATGAAGCATGTGCGGGAGAGACGTCAGGACAGCCTGCACCTGAGGAATTCACACTGCGCGCCACGTCAGTCAGAAATGTAATTTTGCAAAGAAGAGGAAAGAGAATTAAAATCCAAAGCATTCGTCTGAAAGAACAAGTTGAAGGTCTTACAGAAAGCTTGTTGTCAACCTTACTTGGATACAGGGGCTTATCACTATTTTCTGGATCTAGCTGTTTTTCTCCCTGTATTCCTCATATTTTAAGGAAGATTCTAGAGGTAAAGTCAGACTGAGCTCCATTTGGGAATTGAAGTGCAAAAGTGACTTCTCTCAATGTCTCTAAAGTAAAATAGGCCAACAAGGGTGGGCTCTTGAGAACATGGTTCTTCAAATACCTAAACCACAGAGTGTGCTGAGCAGTTACTCTCCATAGAGTCATCACGTGGGTCAGCCGGAAAAGTGTCTTTTGGAATAGAAAAAAGCTGATGATACACATGTCTAGACAGTGTCTAAACATTATCTTGAGAGTCAATGTAAGTGAATTGTCAGAATAATTCTACCTATTTTTTCAAGTGGAAGAGAATGTGTGTTTTGGAAGGTATCTGGTGGGCTTCCCTTAAAAGTCCAGAATATTGTACAAGCTCACCTAAAAGTGAATTTGGTATGAAAGCTCTGGTTCTTGGTTGTTTCTTCTTGTCACTAGGGACCCTGATGTGGGGAAGGTCAAGCCCTTATTATCATGCTCACATCATGGAAGTTTCTGCTGAATATGAAGGTGCTCCAACTTGTGGTCTGACGCATAATGTATGAATGGCTATTTTAAACTGTTTCTTTCTTGTAAGCTACATTTTAAGTCTAACACGCTCAGTGTATGCACATTATGCTCAAAGTTTTCTTAGCTCTGACTCAGGTTCTTATTTTTGCTTGTTGCTAATGTTTTTAAGGCAAGGTCTCATTATGTTGTTCAAACTGGTTTCACATTTGTGATCTTGAGATTGCAGGCATGTGCCACCACATCCAGCTTTAGGTTCTACAGTATTTGACTTGGTGCTGATCATCTCTGATAGTGACAGACTGGGTTCAACTCAAAGTCTCCAGACTCCCCTGGATCATGACATCAAGCAGTTCTGTGAATTCCCAGCCCTGTTTCTTCTCCCATTGCCACAAGGATCACATTGCCAAGCTCCTGTAAAAGTAGGAAAAACAAAGGAGTTAATGCGTATGGGGCATCCACACAGAGACTCATTCATCAAACACAGTCATTAAACGATGCCCCTGTGCTCCTAGACTAGATGTGGTTCCTTTTCTTCTCTGAGGTCTCACACCTTGGCCCTTCCTGAGCTGGTTTGGATGAAAGCCCAAAGAGGGCAGCACCAGCCTGTTCAACTCTGTTGATGTCTGGTTTGGCCTTGTACCCTTCCTGATATGGTGAATTAGGTAAGTGTCAGGAACTTGGGATTGCCCATCACATTTCCTAGGGAATGCTATGATTGGAGAGGAAAGTTTAGCTCATTGCATCTGACCCTGCATGATGACACTTGCCCACAGAACATTCTCATCTCTGCTTCTTATAGCTCTACACAAAGAGAGGTTCTTGTATCAATCAGCCAACTTGGTATATTTTATGTTGACAGCATAGGGTGTAATGACTTGCAAACATACTGACAGTTTCTATTTTACTACACAGAACATAGTACTGAATGATATCACAATTTTGGCTAATTTTTGTGTGCACTTCGGTCAACATCAGGCTTCAGTGCAGCCCTGAAAGTAACATATTCACCAGCTCCACTGGGTGGAACTCTAAACAGTAACTGAACACAATGACAAAGATTTGGGGGGGGGTGCGCTAAAGATTTTCTCCAATAAACTCAAACAGGAAGGCATAGAAGAACAGAAGAAACAGAACTAACATTTACTGTACCTAAATTGTGCCAAGTATCAGAGCTACAAACTGGCTTGAGTTGTGATCTCACTTATCACCACTTTTATGGAGGTGGTAAGACATATTTATAGAAAAATCTGTAGTCTCTAGTTCCTGGATACACAAGTCTGTGAGTACACAGTCAAGGGCTGGTTCTTGCCCTGAGAACTGCCTATTGGAACTTGGAGACCACCTATGCCTATGTCTCCCCTTTCACTCAGTGTATCCCAGGCAACTCACCTACCTGCTGGCAGCAACTGAGCCACCTTGCTGATGACTTCAGGTGGTTCTTATGTCAGTTGTTGTTTTGTTCCTGCTAAATAGGATGCTATTTGAACTCTCTTCATGGGAAACCAATTAAGATGATATAGTAGGCATAAGCATTTGTCATTTCCTAGTTAAGTTAATTGCTATATGTCGTGACCCGACTCCTCTCTCTGATACAGGCTTCTTCTACACTCCATGTGCTGCTTTGCCATTTGTATAATTAAGTGTGGGCCTGGTTGGTCCATCACTGCAGGTGCAGCTCTACTCCACAAACAGCCAGCTCGGTGCAGTATTCATCCATCTCGTTGCTGTGATGGATCTGCAACTTCACGTTAATGCTGAATATTTCTCTTTCATATGGCTCATAAGGGTCTCATCTTTGTCAAGTTTCATCTTTCTCATTTCTTGCTGCTTTCCTTTAAGGTAACATATAACTGACAAAAAGGCGAGTTGCTTTAAATCACTACTTTCTAGTTTTTAACTTATTTCCTAAATTTCTCTAGGGAGTGCGCTAATACGATTCCTAGTATGAAGTTTGTATTTATGATGGTATGAAGACTTTAAAATTTGGGTACAAAATAGTGTGTGGGCTCTGGAGTCTAACGTTGATATTTGAATTTTGACAGGATCACACACTGGCTTCATATCTGCAGGCAAGTTGTTATCTTTTCTGTGCCTCAGTTTCCTCATCTGCAAACAAAAAAGCAACAAGAATAATCGCTATCTCCTGAAGTTTTGTGAAGATTAAACTCAACCAAAATTAAAAAGCATCACAGTACTACACATGTAAGTGCTAAGAATATGATAGCTTTTAATAATATTTTAGGTGCACATATATTTTGAAGGACAGAATTTACTTACATGGGCCCATAAATTGGTAAAATTGATTTCTTTTGAACATTAACACATTGTGATCTAAATGCATGGAATATGGCTGATCTCATGAAATCATCTTCTTCCAATGAAATGTTAAAATCAAAATATTGTTTTGGTGGGAAGAACTTTTTCCCAGGCCATCATTATCTTGAATTCAATGCTTACATATAATAATGAAACAGTGTCCAAAATTCTGAAATAGGTTAAACCTGATACTGGCATTTACTGAACTGTGCTAGACACTTAAATTCCTCTGTATTGTGGCATATAAAGAGTGTTTTATGGCCATGGTTCAGGAGATCACATTTAATGAGGAAAAAGGTGATACCTGTTTTGTTTGCTGCTGTACACGGGGCCTAGCTCAGCACCTGACACACAGTAGCCCTCTCAGGGACGTTTGCTGTCCAGAAATGTAACCTTTGAAGACAAGGGTTAGAGAGTATGAGTCACTCAGAAATCAGCCATGGATGATTACTATCTTTACATATATTTCTCATCTCAACACTGGGGGGTGAGTTTAAAAGAAAACGCAATTGACATTTTGTCATTTTTAAAATTCTCTTTAAAATAAAAAAGCCATATCCCCTAAAGATCATTTTTTTCCACAGTACAAATTATTGATGATAAACTTCTGATAAGATATAGTTTTATCCAAAATTTGATCACGTTTAATTTCCATTTACAAGGAATATTTGTTGGTTCTATTTGATGTGCCAATTTATTCTGACACTGAGGCATGTGACAGCCACATACCCACTGCCCACATCTGTCCGTCATTGACTTGACTGCAGCCCTTGACACAGCTGGCTCCACGCAGCGTTCTCCCTCCTCCAGGTGGCTCATCTCTCTTCTACAGTTGTTCCTGCTGGCAGCACCTCCATAGCTTTTTGTGAGTTTCTACTCACAAAGTCACAGTTATATTCTTTTTTTGCTTTTTTAAACATGGTGCTGAGGATCAAACCCAAGGTTTCATGTATGGTAGGCAAGCACTTTACCACTGAGCTATACCCAGAGCTCCTAGATATTTTAGAATGTTCCTAACTTAATAACACTTTTTAAACCTCTATCTCATAATCAGTTTATGATGGACTACTCTGGGCTTAGGTTAAATGCAATGAGATGCTCAAATCCTACTTAAGATCCAGTTCCTTCCACTACACTTAACCTGTATTTCTGGAATAATCTGGGCATTCCTCTCCATTTCCCCACAAGTACTTCTCCAACCTGAGCACTGCCCAGAGTAGTCAGGGCAGCTGTAAGTCCTTGCTTATTAAGTCTTCAGTCATGAGCTGGGGATGTAACTCAGTGGCAAAGTGCCTGCTTCATGTGCATGAGGGCCTGAGTTCAATTCCCAGTGCTGAAAAAAGGAGAAAGAGAGAATGAAATCCTCAGTCGAGGGATCCAGCTACTAGGCACCATCATCTACTCATTCTGCCAAACAGAATCATCGGGCTGCTAGGAAAAAGCACTACTGGGGCATCTAGTACCCTTCCCCTCAGCACAAGGAACGGTTTTCTCATGGAACCTTGCCAACAACAAAAACACAACCTAAAAAATGACTAAGGACCTCAAGAGAGCTACAGACAAGATGCTGCCTATAGTTAAAGGAGACAGAGGAAAAATTTCAGGCTGGGATGATAAAGAAAGTCTAAAAAAGAGATAGTAGCTGAAGGTAATTCTTAGAATGTGAACTAATGAAAGATTTGGGGGAGTATTTTTCTCTTGCAATTTTTTTTCTACTGGGAATCGAACTCAGGACCTTGCCTTTGGCAGGCAGGCACCATGCCACTGAGGCATATCCCCAGCCCTGGGTGATATTTTTTGAGTCATGGCTCTGTCACTCGCCTGCAGAATATTTTTGCACAGATCTGAGATCCATCATGTCTTCACATTTAAAGTGAGAGTATCGGGCCGTGTTCTCAGGGTTCTCTTTGCTCTGTGAGTTTATAAACCTTAGGAATGGGTAGGATTTAGACAGGCAAAACTGGGGTGCCTTAGAAATAGAAGCAGAAGAGCAAGCAAAGATTCAAGGTACCTTCAGGAGCAATAAATAGAAAAAGAAGATGAGACTTGAAAAGCAAAGGATAGGAAGCAGACTCAGTATGGGAAGGGAGGTAAAACAAAGGACCCTATTTTGGGGAGAGGAGTGGCTGGTGTTCTTGGTGTCCTGGGGCAGTGATGCACAAACCAGAGCTAGCGCTTGGACACAAAAGGAACTCACTATCCTGCAAGACCTTTCAAATGCATGGGAGGAGGGGGAGGGCTCAGTACAAAATGGAAAGCATAGGGTGAAGGGTAGCTAGGACAACATAAGCAAGCTAAGAATTTAGCCTTTCAGGTGAACTCATAATTCTTTTAATTCACTAGAAATAATTCGATTGATATATATTTTTCACTGTTGCTGTTAACACCGATTGACTGCTCTTGACCGG
Organism: Dinomys branickii; assembly: GCA_004027595.1. Taxonomy (NCBI): domain Eukaryota; kingdom Metazoa; phylum Chordata; class Mammalia; order Rodentia; family Dinomyidae; genus Dinomys; species Dinomys branickii. Next base: position 7,655 of record PVLD010009403.1, read on the forward strand.
TTAATTTTAACAGAGTCTGATCCTGCTTTACCTTGGGTCTAGGCAAGTGTGACATGATTATCTTATCAGAGCCGGCTTGAGGAGGGGCAGCCTGTGTTTTCATAACTGGGAGCAAGTATGTGGATTGTGAAGGAGTCTCAGAGGAAGCTAATAATTAAAATTTGAGCTGGAGGATGCAAAATGTGAAACACCCAGTTGCATCTGTCACAGGATTTATACTTTAGTTAGGGGGATCAGATGCACGCAGGCATTGACAATATAATAGTGCAAGTGTGTATAGAATCTGTAGGACTTGGAGTGGGAAAGAGATCTCTGGTCAAAGGTAGGGTTGTTTAGAATACACAGATCCAGAGACAGGATGCCCAGCTAGACTTGAATTTTAGCTAAACAACAAATATTTTTCAGGTATGTCCTGAATATTGTATAAAACATATTCATACTAAAACAGTATTGTTTCACTGAAATTCAAATTTAAGTTTTATCTCAGAAATTATCTGGCAATGTAAATCACAAGAAACTATCAATAGAGTCTACCTTAACTTATCCTTTCATGAATGGAAAAAATCTTTAGAAAAAGTGGAGTCTTTGAGGAAATAGGAAAGGGCACAGTGTATAAATGAAGACTACCATTTGCAAATGAGTGGTGAGTAAAGTAAGGGGAAGAGTGTGTGGTGGTGAGTATTGAGAATTCACCACTCTAAAAACATGGAAATTTATGACTGAGAGGTCCAATGGCCTCTGGGTTCAAGATATGAAAGCTAGGTAGATATAATCTTTATAAAAGTTCACGGACAATTAACACTGGGAGAAATCTTAATAGTTATTGCTCCCCTCATTTACAGAGGAAGAAAGCACAGCACAAAGTCACAGAGCTGGGACCAGAACTTTGATCTCCCAATTCTCTCGTCAATGTTCTTTCTGCTTCATCACGCTAGTTATATTTTTCTTATTTCTAAAACTAGCAGTCCCAGATCAATGAGCCAAACCAACAATCTAGAGGGACAAGGTAGTAAATGTGAAGTAATGTTCTTTGCTGAGTTTTACTGTAAACCACTCAAGTCACCTCAAACAACTTTGGAAAACTTCCATAGGTATTCAAATTTCCTTAAGGCCCAGTTTCTTCCATTAGCCTTCCATGGGACAAATTGCTACTGACATCCTACAAAGATTAAGGAGGCAGTTTCCGCTACACTTCTGGAGTTGTTATTTTCCACAGACAACTGAATTCTCCACACACAGACTTGCACTAGAAATAATTTTCCATGAGTATCAATGCCATAAGCAGTGGTGGTTAAATAAGCAGTGATTAAATAAGATTTAACTTCTTTTGAAATGTTATTCCCATAGTTACTTAACCCACTCACTAATCTCTGTTTTACACTCACCTCAGAAACAGACAGGAATAGGTCGATGCCACACTGCTTCTCAAAATGGAAGTAGGAAGACACACACTGCCATTTTTAACATACTACTGGGATTTGCCATCTACGAGGTAGTGAAATCTTTGGGCTGCTTTATGTGGAATTTTGAAAAGGGTGGGAGATATACCTGGAAGGTATCTGTCCTCCATCTTTAAGTTTCTATCCTCTGATTTAAGTACCAAAGGGAAATGTGTATGTGCTCATTTAGATCTAAAAAGATCACTTAGATTTAGAAATAGCATTTAGCTAATCGTAATAATGAAGAAATATACAAGATTCCACACTACAGCACCTGCTCAAATACGAAAGACCAATGTCAACCTAAGTGCATGTGTGCTTTCATTGCTATGAAGTTTCAAGAATTAAAAAAAAAAAAAACACCTGAGGAACTGTGGCTGAAAACAAAAGAAGAAACAAAGGCAAATCTTAATGGGTAGGAATGAGAGGATGACTCAGCAAAATCTCCTAAGAGAAGCCAGGTCAGCTGTGAGTCTGGGTATGCGGGAGACAGTGGGCTAGAAAAGGGGTCAATGCCTTTGAACAGTGGGAAAGTTTAAACCTGACTTACAACTTGCAACATGAATGGAGGACCAAATGTAATTTCCAATTATTTTCCACTAGAAATAAGTATCATTGAAGTGGGAATTTTCTTCAGATGCTTGGAAACCACATGTGTGGCTTGTTTGAGAGCACTAGGGCCTTGTAGTGCTACAGAGGGTCATACTGCATAAAGCTACAAAAAGGACCCAAGATCCCCCTGCCCGCCCTTCTGTGTTATAGAAGAGAAAACTGAGAGCTAAAGTTGTTTAACTCTCTGTCTCTCAACATATAGCTAATAAGGGACAGAGCTTGGATTAAAATAAACTTGTGGTATTTTTAAATTGGGTCATTGGTCTTATTTCAAATTATTTTCTGAGTTTCATTTTAAAGCATATTAAGGAGTAAGCTATTACCTCAGGTGAGTATATATTACCAGGTCAGTTTTTACATTTGATTATACTTCCTTCCCATTCTGGCGCAGCCCCTGAATTGGGTTCACCATTTCTATTTTTAAAGCACAGAATGGATCAGATGTGTGTACGTATGGACTGAGGTTTCTTCCCGGGTGCATGTCACAGTGGATCTCTCCCACCATGTCAGCACCTCTATTAACAATGATACTCACTCTGCCTTTTGTCTAGCTATGACAGAGTCCTGGCCATGTTTCTTTCTTGCCAATGGCTTTCCAGGAGACTGACAGGTGTTTGTAAGGATAATTTCTCCCCCACAATTTCTGCCCAGTGCTCTTCTTTACTGTACCATTTTCCTACCTACTCTCTTGAGAATAATTGTTCTGGGAGGATCACATGAGAGAGGTTTCATACATTCCCTAATTTGTACATATCTTTCAGAACTGGGAATAAATGAAACATTGTTAAGGTGGAGAGAGTCTGTCAGAACCAGAACTAGAAAAAAGGCAGAGTTTGAGTATCAGTAATACATTGCATCTTTCCCTTCTTTCCACCTCTAGCAATAGTATGATGTACCCTTTTTCCACACAGACATGCTTACATACCCATTTTAAAAACGTAAGGCAAGAGAAAGAGTCCTTTCCAAAATCAAAAACATTGAGTCACAAGATGGTACGTTAAAAATTTCTGGGGCTGGAGGACTACTCATATTTAAAAATCTGAGAAAAAGAACTATCCTATAGACACATATGAATAGAAAAAGAACATTCACAAGCTCTTTAATGAAAAAATGCACAAGCTTATACATAATAAGAGAAATGGAAATTAAAATTACACTGCAATCCCATTCTTTACTTATCAGATTGGCAAAAATCCACAAGATCAAAGCATACCCTGTTGTTAAGGCTGTAGGAAACAGGTCCTTTTCATACATTGCTCGTGGGAATTTAAATTAGTACAACCCCTACAGAGGGCAATTTGGTGATATCTAACAAAATTACAAATGCAAATACCCTTTGGTCCAGTAATCCCACTTCTGAGAATTTATCCCATGGACATACTTACACAGGTGTGAAAGGATGCTAGGTTGCATGCTGGAGCTATGCTTGTAATAGAAAAAAACTAGAAACAACTCAAAAATGTGTCAATATGTTCTTTTAAAATACATCATCATATATTCATATCTTGAATTAGTAAGTAGCTTTTAAAAAGGAGGGCTCTGTATATACTAATAGGGAAAGATCTCCAAGACAGGCTAAGAGCTCTTTGAAAAGGTGAAAAAAATAGTACCATAATATAATATATTTGGTGATCAGAATAATGACAGTTGAGGAACAATTTTTTAAAATAAAATCCTGGGGCTGGGGTTAGAGCTCAGTGGCACAAGTGCCAGCCTGGCAAGTGCCAGGTCCTGAGTTTGATTCTGGGTACCAAAAATAAATAAATTAATATTTAAAGAAATAAAAATCCTGTGGGAGATGCTGGCTTGGTTGTTAGTGACAATGCTCAGGTCTGTGTGTGATAGCTGGGCAGGTGAGGAAAGGGATGGATTCTGTGCACTCTTCACACTGTTTGACTTTTGTGACTTATTAATGGATCATGTTCCATGGAAAACAGGGCCACAGGCTTAAATTTTTGAATAAGTTTTCTTCTCAGGTGACAGGCCAGAAAGGATAAGATGGGTTCAGCAAGTCATGCTGCAAGCTGTTAATGGTGATGGGTCACAGCACTGTGGAATATTCTGCAGTGTTGACTTGTGATTGGGCTGCAGGGTTAGCAACCTTGAGGAACCTGCCATAAAGGGTGATGACAGATTACTTAGAAAACGGTCGCATTATTTGTTTGTAAGAATAAAACATAAGGGTCTTATTCATTTGCTGAGCTCTTTGCAGGCAGTCCATATGACAAGTAGGCCTCTCTTTTATAAGGGACTACTTTTGTCCACAAGTATCTGGTCAAATAAAGCAAAATGTAAAATTATCACATATTAGTCTCTAGTGAAAAGCATTCTGTTTCCTCCTTGTAAAATTCATGTGAAGAAGTAGAATAAATCATGTATCTTCAGAACCTGTTGAAATGGCTGCAATGAGCAGACTGCCAGGGAGGCTCGGCTGGTGTCCACGCTGGTGGACCACTTCTGCATGCCCCTGAGAAGAGGACGGGGTGGCCCTCTTGGAGCAACATTCATACTCAATGCTCACTGAGTGCTCCACAGCACCAGGTGCTGTCAGGAATTCTTTGTAAGTGATGATTCATGGAACCCTTACAAATACAACATGTGATAAGCAAAAATTTTATTCTTATTTTATAGCTGAAGAGTTTATGCACAGAAAATGTGTTCAGGTTTTTTCATAAAGAGGTAGAATTGAGATTTGAACCCAGTCAGCCAAACTCCAGAACTCATATAATTCTTCTAATCCCACTCCTATCCCTCTGTTCTCTGAGAATCACAGAAGTTACACCACACAGGAAACTTCCACAACGTTGGTACTGATCACCCAGCCAGAAAGTTTTTTCTTCACTTACTGCCTTCCCTAACTAGCCCTTATGTTATCTACTCACAGATGGAATCCCTATAGCAACAGTTTTAGAAATCTCGCTGGAAAAATAGCAAAGGCAGGCCAAGGGCAACAGAGCTTCTTATTTGGCACTGTTGCCTTTTGTTAGTTCTGGAAGCCCTCTATTTCTACAGTTACGTTCATACCCATTCTCCTGATTTTCTCTCTACATTGTGGACCTTCCTTGTTTGGTCTGTTCTGCTGGCTCTTTCCCTTCCTCAACTCAATAAATGTGGAGTTCCATAATGCTCAGTCCTATTCCAGTTCTCTGCACAAGTTATTTCCTCTGCCATGGAAACACCACAGACATCCAGAACATGGCTCTACCTGTCCAAGATTCACAGATCTCACAAATTAAGCCCAAACTTTATTTTGAGGTTGAGATCTATGCTCCTACAACTGTGATATTACTGAAAATAATATAAAGTTTTCTTTCCAAACTTACTTTTAAGATTCAGCTAAACAAGCTGGGCATGGTGGTGCACTCCTGTGATCCCAGCACTCTGCAGGCTGAGGAAGGAGACTGCATAGTGAGACCCTGTCTCAAAAAGAAAAAAAAAATATATCTAAACAACAAACAAAACAGATAACAAAGAAACACACAAAAACCTCTATCATCCAGCCAAGTTACACCAGCCAGGAGGACCAAAAGGGCATCCTTAGCCTCCCTTTTGGCTTCTACCCAAGTTTTCTACTAAATTATGTCATTTTTGTTTTTCATACATCACTGCAAATTATTGACTTACTATCATTCCCACCCAAAGTACCACAGCAGAAAGTACTGTCCTCTCTTACCCAGGCTGCTAGCCTCTACTTGATTTCTTGGTGCTCATGACTGACTCTAGTTCAATTTTTTACTCTTAAATCAAAAGGATCTTCTAAAGACTAATTCTAGCGTATCACTGCACTGCTGAAGTATAGCAATGGTATTCCATTACTTTTAGGATAAAGATCAATGTCCTTAATAAGACCTGGGGGGGCCCTACCTGAGCTGACCCTGGGCTCCTTCTCTAGAGTATTGCATTCCACACTCCCTCTTGCACTTTGTGCTCCAGTGACAGTTTTCCTTTCAGTCCTACCCCACTGGGTGTGCATTGTGTCCCCCATCTGGAATGATCTTCCTCCCCTTCATTTAAACAGCTCCCATTCACCCTTCCATTATCAGCTTAAATGTCAGTGCTAGAAAAGTCTTCCTTGATGACTCTCAAGATTGGATATGTTTCTGTTCTGGAATATATTATCCACTCTATTACTCTTTCTCCACACTGTACTCACAAGTTCACAATTACATATTTTGGGACTATTTGTGTGTGCTTCTTCAGGGATGAGTTCAAGCGTATTTTATTAGCAATGTATCCCCAGTGCTTAGTACGGAATAGATATGCAATTCATAGTTATTAAATACCTACCTGCATAAATGAATAAAAAAGAGGGTTACCTAAACAAAAGAGTTGTAGATGAAGGCAGAATAATAACACTGTTACCCAGTTATCAGCTAGGTAATAATTTGTGAATTTCATCTAGTCATACTGGTAAGCCCAAGTTACAGAAGATGAGGAAGCACTTTATTAGAAAAATGTCTCTTAGCCTCTGAGTGTGCCAGCCCAATGTTGAAACCTAAAATGGAGATTTGACCTGCACTTAAGAAGGGAGACAGATGATCCACAGGCAAGGAGCATAGGCTGCATGTGGGGAAACCAGAAGAAGCAACTCAATTATTATTGGGATCCATAAACACTTCAACAAAGCACTAAAGCAAAATTGCACATCAAAATAGAATAAAAGTGAACATCTGTGAAAAAACATTTAACATGAAAACCAGAAGAAAATGAGAGCAGTTCTGCAATCTTAATAAGAAGCAACAGGATCGAGCCTCTGTAAGAGATCACTGCCAGTCACATTGGGAGGGAAGAAGACGAGGTGGAAACACGAGTGGATGGGATGAGAGCAAGACAGATAAAACCAACTGCAAGAAACCCAGGGGCAGAGGTGAAGCAAGCATTATGGGCATGAGAGACCAAGAGAGCCGTAACACAGTGATAACATGGAGCAAAAGAAAAGTAAATAATGAGAAAAGGAGAAGTATAAATGCCTCTGAGTAAAGACATAATGAGAGAATTATAGGCATTGCAGAGGAGTGAAAATGATTAGAATAGGTTCCATATTCAAATAGTGACCAACACAACAGCTAACATTTATCAAGCCCCACTGTTACAGAGGTGTGTGCTAAAGTCTCCTCACCACTGGCACATCGTTACTGACGCAGCACAGTGCAGGTACATGCCATGTTCACCTCTAGTTTGCAACAAGGAAAGGCACAGAGAGGCAAATTGATGTGTGCAAGCTCCTGCAGCTGACTCGGGTGCGAGCCTTAATGCCTACCCTGGCTATTTGCCTCCAAGACCTATGCCTCCAGTGATAGTGGTAATTAAGAAAAATATTTTTGAGCTGAAGAAAACATCTAATCATGGAGATGAAAGGGATTAATTGCTTCTCCAGGAAAATTGATCATTAGAATACCTGCCACAACAAGTTTACCTCCAGAGAAATTTGTGAAGTTGATGATGACCGGATCTGTCAGCTGGAACCTCCCATATTCTGATAGATCTCGGTAAGCTGTCTTGAGTGGTCAGGTCTTTCGCCTGAGCTGAACTGAAGCTTTCCCAAGCAGCTTCTCAAAATTCTCAGGGAGCTAACTGCTTGTTTATCTTCTCTGCTTGCTTCCTGTCCTTCCCAGACACTATTCCACCTGTATCAGTCCATTCCACACGCGCTGTCTCTCCTGCAGTTTCCACACAGACGTGGGGGATGCTAGCACACTGCTGCCTAGCTGTTCACCTCCGGGAGGCAGAGACTTGGCGAAGTTCCGGAGGGGCCATGGCGGAGCGTAATGGGGACCTGATGCCATCTGACCAGCCCTGCTTTCCTTTCTTCTTGCCCATTCTTCTCATCTCTCTCCCTGCCTCATGCAGACAACTCTCCTCACTTAGTTTGCAGGAAAATAGCCTTTGGATTACACCTTCGAGTCTTAGCAGTCTATCAGATAAAGCACTGTTTTTAAAAAGATACCGAACAAAACACAAGCACCTCCCTGAAAAAAATATTCTGTAAATAATGCTCTTTCATCATGTTAGCAATGGCTTTTAATATTCAATCATCATCCAACTGACATCAGACCTCTCTCTGTATCACCAAATACTGAAAGACAACATTAGCATTTCTTTTTGTTTAAAAATATTCTTCAGGTTCTCTTAAACAGTCAATTTGAATACCATAATGGATGGGATTAAAAATAATTCTGAGGCATAAAATATAAAATTTTGGGAGTAAACTGACAAAAACCTATAGAAAGAATAATTAAGAATAAATTCTTATAAATGAGTGGGCACCTAACAGATCTGCCATTGCAAACATGGGCACAGTGCCCCACCACATGGGTTTTGAATCCTGGCCCTGCTGCCGACTAGCCGTGTGACTAGTGGCTCATTATTCTTTCTCTACCTCTGTTTGCCTCTAAAATTGGGGCAATATTAGCACTCATCCCATGAAGCCATTATGTGAATTATTAAATGAGTGATTATTCTAATATACTTAGAAGTTTTAGTACCTAGGAATGATCTCAGGTGCTGGTTAATTCTTATAAGAAATGTAGAAGTGGGGGGATAAAAGATTGAAAAACAAGCATTGAAATAATTCTCAGAATTAAAACTGAATACTTTTTATAAGTATGGTTGCTTAAAAATAATCAAAATGTTAAATAATTTGTATAGGCTATACCTTATAAAATAATCTCTCTTTAATAACAAATCATAGTTTATATTTTATTTCTTTTTTATTCTCAGTGCAGGAAATTGAAGCCAAGGCCTTGTAGGTATCAGGCAAGCACTCTACCACCTCCCAACCCCCAATCTATATTTTAAAGGAAAACGTAGCATCAAACAAAAACCATAAAACCATGCTCAATCCCCACCCTTATGCATTTAGGACTCATTCATTCTTGATTTTAGTAGTTATAGAAATATCAGCTTGATCAGGAAATAAATCAGCTAGAACTTACTAAAATTATATCTTTGAGAAACTGAAGAATAGTCACTAATGGAATTGAAAACAATATATAATCCTTTGAAGTCCCTGGGGCATATAAAATCAAACACATCCTTCATATAGCAAAATATGAAAAATTTACAAAAGGCACAGAGGTAGATAGATAGGAAATGGGAAGAAATGTGTTCTCAGGTTACACATGCAGTGGCACCCTGGAGGAGTGTGTGGAGGGTGAGCAACTGGGAGCAGGAAAGCACAGGACACTAGCACAGCAGGCCAGATGTGAACCTGGAATATGGTGAAAACTCATAAGAAATATACAAAGAAATTTTCCAAAAAACAGGGCATTTTAATATATTTATATGACTTCTTAATATATTAAGAAGATTAATTAAGAGGACTTGAATTGTATCAATTAATGACATTGCATGTATACATATTAAATGAGTTTACCTTTTCAACCTATGCAATTTGCCTAAAACCTTTGCATTTAAAAGCAAATCAAAAATATAATTATGAAGTGGTTAGAATTTATCTAAACTGAAATTAGTTTTTATCAAAATGCATGGTTTGTGGTTTAAAAAAATCATTGGCAAATTGACACAATTCTATATATGCTTTAATTAAGCAATAAGAAATGAGAGCAATAAAGCAAACAGCCAAGGCAATAAGCATCAGAAGCTTGACGCACTAACCTAACACACAAAGGAAGAATACATACGAAATAAAAATTAATGATTTATAAAATAGGAAAATTAGGTAAATAGACTTTTTAAAATAATGCCTGATTCAGTAGAAAAAAGCAAAGCACAATCAAGTAAATGAGCCTTGGAAAACCTAATCAGTAAAAAATGATGGCTTAAGAAATTAAAAGGATGATATAAAAATAGGTATGTTCAAGGTACCACAATATGACACACAACCCTATGATGATAAATTCAAAGAAATGAGTAGCTTTCGTAGAAAAATATACCACCTTTCAACATTAATTTAAAGAGAAGGAAAAAATTGAAAAGAATCCCCCAAAAATGCCAGCTGATCTGAAAGAGTATAACTTTAAACTTTGAAAACATAAATAATTTTTATGTTATACCAGAGCATATAAAAAGATGGAAAAAATTTAGTAAGAAAATTACTTTTAAAACTACTAAGTCCAATAAGAGAATTGTGTAATATATAAAAAATACAGAAATCAGAAGTATTTCTATACCCAAGAAAGTAAACAGAAATTATAAAATAAAAACAAATTGTCTTCCTTAAAAGAATATAAATGAACTCAAAATACAAAAGCAATAACCAAAAGCATATATAAAGTATCTGAGTATAAAGGGTGCTACAGCCACATGAAGAAAGTCTCAAAAGCCAGATAAAAGGCAGGAAAAAAAGACAGAGTATATGAGAAATGTGCTCTGCTGGTATACAGAAAAATACATGATATAAATGTGACAGTTCTCCCCATTGTCATTTATAGGTTAATTCAATCTGAAATGATTCTAGAATTTATCTGGAAGAATACAGGCTACAGATTGCCAAGAAATGTTTTTTTAAATAAAAATCATGAGGGAATAATTAAAACAGTAGAGTACTGGTGCTAGACTTGACAGATTGGTGACTTAGAACAGTATAAATGGCCAAAAACAGAGACTGGTATAGATTAGAATTATGAACAGTTAGATTTGGAAATGCAGCTCCCAGGTCCATCTGTTCATAAGTCCAGAGTGGCTGAGAGGGTAGTGTTTAGGCGGCTCACCCCAGGCATTCCCGCTGAATTAGACGGAGGGGGCTTGTCAGTTCTTCAGGACAACTCTCGTCTCCTTCCTGATCCCCGTCCAACGGCTCATGTCTTAGAAACCACGTCAGTCTCACTGAGGCCATTAGTGCATCTCAGGCCTGTCAGCTCTTTCCTCGAGAATCTCTGCGTGAGATCCAGAGATGCCCCACAGTGAAAATAACCTCACCTTTAATCCCACTACTCGTTTTGCTTTACTTGTTTGAGTGAATTCTGAACGGGGATGGATCAGCAAACTACTTCTGCCATACAGCATTTATATTTTCAAATGGTACCCTCTCAGAACATTTCAGAAATGAGTTCTGATACTGATGATGGCTCTTTAACCCATAGTCCAAATACTTTTCCATTAGCTTTCTTTGTTATGGTGATCCGTTGTTTATCGTGGAAGAGTCCAACACTTTCCTAGCTTGTGCAATTAGCTTTGGTCTGTCACAGTCATTTCTAATGTGGAATTATTCAATCCACATGTGTGCAAGATTTACCCTTGAGTTGTCTACTGTACTCTTTCTTAAAACTCCGGTTAAAAATGATCTTCACTGTTGTTTCTACAGTCACTGTACTATATTCACACTGCTAATGCCTGTGTCTGACAGGTAAGTGTGAGCAAAATAACTCAAATTTCACAATAAAAATGCAAATATGAGTAGTAAATAAGCCTGAATGGCCATCAGTGACCATTAATGCCACCTTTTGGTGACAGATATAGTTGACATACTCTTGCTCTGTAATCTATTATAACTGTGTACAAGTTCATAAGTAGAAGGAATTCTATAAAATATTAATTTTAATATTTTAATAATTCTATAAATATAAGGACACAAAAGATGATGGAACAGCTTGTGCTGACAGACGTATATAATTATTTAGAATAAGGATAGAGTTAGAGCCTTACCTCACACCGCACATGTGAAATAATCTCCCATGGATGAAGTTTTTAAATCTAAAACAGAGAAGCCAAGGGAAGAATAGGTACTTATCATTTAATCTTGTAATAGGAAATGACTTTTTAAATATAGGAATAATGGAAGAATTATGTATAGTAATTGAAATATGAAACAAAGGATAGATCTTACTTATGCAGTGTAAGTATTATACTTTCAATTGCAATGTCCAGAAAATCCGACTATGTAAGTGGCTTGGACAGTAAGAAAATATATTGTTTCACAAAACTGGGACCCAGAGGGAGAGCAGGTTTCAGAGCGTGGACAGTCTAGTGGGCTGTGGGGCTATTTCAGACTCACCCAGCGCTACGAATGGGTTCCATTCTTCCACAGTTGCTTCTCTCACGTTGGCAAAATAAATATACTGGGCCTAGGCTTCGCATCTGAATATCGTTTTTAGCTTGGATTTCTCAGACATCAAAGGCTTCTATGTTAACATTTGATTAGAAATAAAAGTCATGGGAATAAGGAGTAAGGAAAAATAAGACTGGAGCAGGAATGAAAGGCAAAACAATTATTAAAGCGTATCTCTGGTTGGTACTAAGTACCAGTGATCATTTCCCTTTATCTCAGACCCATCAAGTGGGTACAGAAACACCTATGTCTCACAACAGTCTTTCCTGGGAGGATTAGTAATGCACACTTTTAGTTGTGTCTGGGCGGGTTATGGAGGTGTGACCTCAGGATCCGGCTCTTGACTCCTTCTTTCCTGGTGTTCTTCCCCTGATCTGCCTCAGTAACAGAACAGGTCCTTTGCTCTACCTCACCCTTCGGTCATAATGTACCTGACTTAGAGTGAGAAGACCATGGATTAAACTTTCTGAAACCATGAGAAAACAAACCCACCCTCCCTGACGTTGTGGGTGTCAGTTACTGCGTCCCTCCAATAGGAAGCTGACCAATATACACTGCTACACGAAAGCCAAAGTTTAAATAAATGGAGCAGTGAGCACCGCTTATATGTCAGAAGAGTCAGCATTGGTAAGATAGTAATTCTTTCCAAATTGATCTCTACATTCATTACAATCTCCATCAATTTTTGTAGGAATTCACAAGGTGATTCTAAAATTCCTATGGAAACACGTAAAAGTACCTACAGTTCAAAGTAACTTTGGAAAAGGACAAAATTGGAGGATGTACGCTATTTGATTTCAACACTTATAAATCTGCAGGAATCTAGACTATGTGGCATTGGTTTTAAGGTAGCCGTAAAGTCAGTAGAACAGGATAGAGCACTACTTTTCCATGGAAAACTGACTGTGGACAAAGGAGCATAGGCAAGTAGAGGAAGAAAGAATCGATTTTTTTCACCTCTGATAATTTAATAATTGAATATTTGTATGTATGCAAAGAAAAGAAAAATACCTTGAATCAGTATCTCACACATCTACAAAAAAATCTCAAAATAGATCATAGCCTTAAATGTAAAGTCCCAAATTGTAAAACTTATAGAAGAAAACAGGGGCAAATTTTTAGAGACTTCTAGTTTCAGCTCTTATTATATAAAGCACTGGGAAGTCCTCACTTCCTTCATAATAAGTACAGCAAAACAAATTGAATATCAAGGGTCTGTACCCATGAGAGAACTTAATTTACTAAGCAAACTCTCACTCAGAAAGAAAACCTAGACACACAACCTTGACAGAGTCTTATCATTCAAGTTTTCCTACTAATTTATGTCTGCAGTGGCTTCTGCTGTAGTGAAGCAGATTTTGGCTATGAGCCACTACAGACATGAACTAGTAGGAATATTTAAAGGGTAATTGTAGCAAATTGTTCAAGCATGACTATGTACCACTGTGAGGATAAGAAACTATCAGGGGCTGCAGTCTTGGGGGAAGATGCCAACTTTTATGTACAAATAAACTTTATCCAAAGTTCTATCAGTTCCTTATGATGAGGATAAGAGAAAGTTTATCTCATGGTCCTAGCACCTCCCACTAGCTGAAATATCAAACAGTCTCAAGCCCCGTGCTTTGTTGCTCTGAGATCCCCTTAGCATGAATGGCCCCTCCACCATTTTCTCTAGTGAAACAATCACCTACAGTCACACAAGTGAAACATTCAGCATGTTTTCAGAAATCACTGTTGCCTACCACAGCTTCCCCAGGGCTGCTGACTCACAATCTTTCTTTTAAAGAACATGAATTGCCCTAAATGTTAACTCATCGTCCAGGAGCATTCTGTATTCTCTTTGATCATAGAATGTTTAGTCTACTTTGGCAACTGTGACAAACAAGAAAACCAGTGGCCAATCATGCAGGACCAGTAGAAATTTTGGTATAGTGCTGTGGTTGACTGGGTAGAGAGAAACTTCAAAGTTTAGATGGAGCCATCCCAAGGATTGTGTGACCGTGCCTCCAACCCAATTTTAAATACAATCTTCGAGACGGGGTAAAGAGAATGACAAAATAAATAAAGTTAAGTATTTGCTACCAACCCCAATAGAACGGGACTCACAACTGGAACAAAATTAAGTCACAAAACTTTTATTTTGAGACTTAAAATTGTGGCCTAGGATTTACATCCCCTGGCACACTCTTCTTAGAATAAATACAATATTGTTGAAAATTGGAGAAAAGAGGGAAGTTAGTCTTGGCTGCTAAGACACCCCTAAATTGAGACTTTTATGGCATTGATAAGTGGATGCCCATAGCCCTAGAGAAGAAGACAAAGTCACCTGATGTCCTTACAGAAAGCTTTCCATGTCTTGAGACAAAATTAGAATTTCCAGATCATTTCTTTCCTATTTTCTGATAAATATCCACTTCCCCAACCTTGGTTTCTGATTTTTAAAAAATTAATTATCTCAGCAATAGGTTCTATTCTTGGAGAGTATTGTGAAATATATTTCTTTGTGAAAATCTTTTGAGCTGAATTTTATTCATTTTATGCCAGCAGGTATTATGATCTACAAAGTTTTTTCAAGAGTCTATGAGACAGAGTAGAACATTTTTTCCCTGTATCACATTGGGACCTGAGGGCTTCTCCGGTTACTTAGGAAGTATGCTAATATGCATTCACCAGTTCTTCAAAGACAGGCCTAGGACATAGACATTGACTCTCCCCCAAGTTTTCTTATACGAAGTGAACCTTTAGAACAGTCTGCACGGGTAGGGTGAGGCTCAGGTCAGAGTTTACAGGAGTATTTTGAGGTGGATTAGTGACAATCTCTCTTTTACTGTAATTTTTAAAAATTTAAACATTCACTATATATTTAATCACCACTTATATATCTCCAGCTTCAGGTAAGCAGGTTAAACTCAGTGTGGTAAAAGATACTGAAGAACAGTTAGAGGACAGAGAGTATGACTGAAGGTTATGTGCTCAGTCTTTATTTTCAGAAGACTTGAAATCAAATCCAAACTCAACAATTAAAAGTTCTACAAGTAGAAAGCAACATTCGGAGGGGCAGTTTTATTGTAGTTACTGTCACTTTCAGCCGAATGAAGATGCTAAGACAGTGTTTCTTTTTTAAAAAAAAAAAAATAAAAGTACAAAAACATATTAACAAACAGACACCAATTAGCATAAAAAATAGTACAATCACAACTAATCTATAGACAAGGTGACATGGTCTCAACAGTGGTTATTGCTTTATCCACTGATATCTTTGAAGTGTAAATATATGAACCCATATACAGACATGCAAAATAAGTCAGACAATTGATCCTCTCAACAACAGAAAAAACACAAATACCAAAAATCCAAAGACAAAAAACAAAACAGGCAAACAACAACAGTAACAACAACAACAACAAAAAAACCCACCAATAGTTGCTGCTTTACATATTGATATCTTCGAAGTGTGTGTTCAGGATAACACATACAGACATACAAGATTGATCAAATAACCCGTCATCGATTATTTCTTAGCATTAAGTGGTATAATACAATAGTAGAACCATGTTAGCCCTCCTGCATATATGTATATTCATC